>CM031943.1:15020321-15042821 GCA_018749465.1 Paracanthobrama guichenoti | reverse complement strand
CTCTCTCTCTCTCTCTCTCTCTCTCTCTCTCTGTCTCTCTGTCTCTCTCTCTCTCTCTCTCTCTGTCTCTCTCTCTCTCTCTCTCTCTCTGTGGGCACATTCCATACAAAGCATATTTTATATCCCCCACACTACCCCTACCCTTAAATCTACCCATCACAGGAAACCGCACATTTTTACTTTTACGCATTAAAACTCATTCTGTATGATTTATAAGCCTTTTGAAAAATGGGGACATGGGTAATGTCCTCATAAGTCACCCTCTCCTTGTAATACCTATGTCATACCCATGTTATTATACACATTTATGTCCTGATATGTCACAAGCACACACACACACACACACAGAAAGAAACATGCTTTGGCTTGCCCACCTTTAACATGCTCATCTTGTATATTTGTACATATCTCTGTGTAGGTGTCTGAGATGGATATCAGTAAGCAGCTGCAGGCCTATGAGGTGGAATATCATGTTCTTCAGGACGAGCTCTTGGATGGTCCCTCCACTCTCAGCCAATCACAGCGAGTGGCCCAGTTGGAGAAGACCAATGGAAGCCTCCGACAGCAAAACCTAGACCTTCTTGAGGAGCTACAGGTGGCTCATGTTAACACATCCCTTTATGTTTTCACATTTATGTATATCAAAGGCTTATTAACATAAACAGGATTTCAAAGTGGAATGGTGCATCTTTATGAACTCCTTCATGCAGCGTTCAAAATATTGCACTGCAAAACTTTTTCTTTTATATGATTTATTCAGCTGTTTAAATTCAGTATCAGATGTAGTGTGAATAGTTTCTTATTTTATATTATTTTATTTTTTTACACTGCCTTTGATTTAACGGGTCATTATCGTCTTCCATCAGGTTGCCCATGCTAAGATCAGATGGCTGGAGACTCGTGTGGACGGCCTGGTGAATCGAGAGTCTGAGCTACAGTCGGAGGTAAAGACTCTCCAGCAGGAACAGACAGAGCTGCAGCAGACTGTATCCAAACTCAGAGATCTCCTCAGGAGTCTGGGTATAAACAGCCCCTCCGCTGACCAGGACAACCACACCAACACAAGCAACAACCAATAACTGTGCCAGTGAGGATACAGAGACTAGTCTTTATAAACACTCAACTGTCATCACCAGTTCTGCTGTCAAGCTCCTCTTGTAAATATTATCTCTGTTATAATCCTATTGGCTCTGTCGTCCTCTAGACAAGCCATCTTAGTAGAGTTGGACAGGGTAAGGTTTTCACGGCACTGAAGTTCCTTCACCTGAGATGATCTTGGAGATCCTATCTTGGGCTTTCTCACGAGAACTGATCAAACAACCTAAAAGATCAAAGCATTAAACAGCTCAAAAGAATAGCTGAGATGCCTGGTTCTTACAGCTTTTGTGACTGGCTTTTACTTTATGGACAGATAAGTTTTGGGTCACTATTTTTTAAGACACTCCCTGCTGTCATTTCTGTGTTTATAACATGGCAAAGACCCCAACAAAGCCTCTCTAAGGTAGATTTGATTGGCATACAGACATTAGATTGACAGTTCCCCCCAACAAGCACTGAACAGCCCGGTGAAAGGCTACGGATAAATGCACTTGCTGTGCAGCGTAATGTTTGCACCCTGTTCTTATTTCGTGTGAATGTTAGTGTGTGAGCATGTATGTATGTGGAAATCAACCATTATATTCCAGTGCAATATAAACGAAAAAAAAGACAACCCTCCAGTACATTGTAAACATGCACAAACCATTGAGTGCACTTCCATTGACAGAGGAATATCTGTCTTGTTTTCAGATTGAATGCTGCTGATTTACTACGGATTACCCAAAAATCACTCGCATTCAACAGAAAATCCTGACTGACACATTTGCCCGAAATAACATTAAAACCATTTAAGCAACATATAGTCCCTTTCATTATTACTCACAAATGCAAAATTTCACATATAAGCTCAGTATCCATCAATTTGTACGTGTATTTTTGATTTTGAGGTTTCCAGTGATGGCGTTTTTAGCTACTTGGCTGCACTGCTGTTGATATAGTACCCAAAACCAAAGACCTTAATTCCTTTTCTCTGCAAAAAAACAAAACAAAACAAAAAAACCTGCCAGGTGCTTTGTGTGTTAGTGTGTTTGTCTGAGCACACTGTACGCAATCGTCTTTTTTAAACAAGTTGTCACCTCTCTATTTGAGCGTGAAATATTTTGGCAGGTGGAAATACATTGGAAAAAGGGTTGTGAGTGAATGAGGAAAGAAAACCGGTCATCTTGCTTCATTTGCGTGACAATGTGTCCTTCCGTTTGATCTCTTGTGCTTTTCTGGAGAATTCCAGTTGTGTTGGAAAGACAGGGACACTGTTAAAACATCAATCTTGTTGAAGTGCTTTATTTTTTATTGGTTTTTATTGAGAGTATTATTCTTATTATATGCATTAAAATACATTTTAAATTGTTTGATGTGAGTTACATTGATTTACTAGGCGCTGGTTACATTTTGGTTGTGTGTGTGCTTCACTCCAAAGAGCAATTCCATGTAATACTGAATGAATCAGATGTTCTGTTGAATCATCTGATAAAACAACATTGTGCCTGGTTTTGGCGATCTAAATTAAGTACTCCACATGCTTCTGCTTGTTAAAGTTCAAGGCAAGTTTTCAGTTCGTCTGAGCTGCCTTTTCTTTCAAAGCCATTATACAGTTGCAATCATTAATATAGCTGCGAGCAGCAGTTAACGGGGCCAAGCGCAAAGAAGCCAATAAGACATGCCAACATGGCTGGGAGTGTTAGACCAACTGCCGCAATGAGCAATTAAATGCATTTTATTAAGGTTTTAGGCAAAATGGCTGAAAAATCATATATACGGTCACTAATAATACGATTTAATGGTTTGTCACTTTTGACCAATAGGTGGCGCAGTTACGAAATTGATGTGGTGTGGTCAGAGTGAGGTGACAATGACAGGCACATTTTGGTGTCATTATGTCAAAGCATTGCAGAGATACAGCCTCGAGTCATTTTGGCATCATGCGTCAACTCCGTCGCTGTGGTATATGAAAACGGTTTTGTCTGTTGACACTAAATTAATAACTTTTTGGCTGTCATGGTCTTAAGATATTTTGATTCGATTTTGGTGAAAATCAGACAAATGGTCTAGGAGGAGTTTGAAAAAGTAGGTTTGTAAAGGAAATCAAAATGGCTATCAGGAGGTTTTGACAAATATGGTGAAATTGGGATCTATGTTCTTGGCATGAGCCAAGGAATTGATTAAAACCAGTTTCTATAACAATAGTCAAATTTAATAAAAAGTTATCAGCATTTTTGGAAAATTCATAACTTTTGTCCACAAGGTGGCGCTGCCCCGAAACTTTTTGAGTACTGTCAAGGCTTGGTGCCAAAGACACATACCAAGTTTCATAATGATACACCAATGCGTTCGTAAAATATAGCAGTTTTTGACTAAATTCTCTTCTGGCCAACGCCCAGAATGGTTTATATGGGAAAACTGGCTATGGTATGGCTCGGCGTTTTGTGATTTTTGGCTAAAGCATTCTGAAGTTATAATCAAAAGTATCCAATTTTTGTATCTCTGGACAACTAGGTGGCACTGTGCCGAAACGCTGCATGCAGCCTCAGGTCGTGGTTGGCATAACACACCAAGTTTGGTTATAATATGCTAAAGTGTTGCGGAGATATAGCTTGCCTTTAATTTTTGTGGGTACTTTGTCGATTTCATTTGCTTGTTATTCGAGAATAGTCTGACTAATCATTCTAATATAATTTTGTCAGCATAGTCTGAAGATGATCTGGTTAAATTTTCGTGAAAATTGGAGCAACGGCCTAGGAGGAGTTTGAAAATTCAAAATGGCGGGAAAATTTTCATGACGGAAAATGATGTCATAGGGTGCAATCGAATCGGCTTGAGCCAAGGAATCAGAGGAATTTTGTTTCTAACCCTTATGGTTCAAAAGTTATTAGCATAAACATGAGTGAAACTTTGGACAGGTGGTGGCGCTAGAGGGATTACGTTAGAGACTTCAAATTTGCTATGGTGACAGATCAGACTGTCCTTTATGAGTCTCCCAAATTTCACAACTTTCCTGCAAGCGGTTCTATGGGCTGCCATAGACTCCCAGACAGAATAATAATAATAGGAATGCTAACGATTTGCACCTTTGTTGCTTGGCCCCTAATTATTCAACCCCTTTACCTGCAATATTTTGCTGCAGAGAACACAATTTTAAGAAAACAATTAATCAAAGGCAATAGTATTACAATAGTAAACTGTTATAAGTTTATTAATACAAATTTGAGTGATTCTGAGATTGTAAAGTTGAGGCTTTAAGCATTCATGTACAAAATATTCAACCCCCAAAAGTCAAATTTTGTGCAGAATCTTTTATTCTTTATAACCTCCAATAACCACTGCCTGTAAATGCTTAGAAGCTTCTGTCACCTCTGCACTACAATCTTGGCCCATTCCTCGCTTGAAAAAACTTCCAAAGCACCCCCATAGAGACTGGGCCACCTGTTTGACTGAAGATGATGTTCAAGCGTTGCCTTTTTTGCACCAGACATATCACTGATCCTTGGGTCCAAAAAGTTCCAGTGTGGTCACATCACTCCATAAAACATTCTTCCAGAGCTCAGAGGGTCTATCCAAATGAATTTTAGCGTGTTCAAGTCTCTCTTTCATGCTCTTTTTGGTCAAGAGTGGTATTCGCCAAGATGTCCCAACATGAGGCCATGCTTGTCTAGTGTTCTTCTTATACTCTGCATTGAAATGTTTTTTTCTCCTTTCATCAGGTCATCTTGCACATCTTTGGCAGTAAATTGAGGATTTTTGTTGCTCTGATCAAACATTTTATTCCCCTTAATGATCTTGTGCTTTGTCTTCAACATACTTGAAGGTTTTGTGGTACAACACATTTGAAACTTATGAATAAGGCTGCCAGCTGTGTCTCTAGAAACTTTTAAATGTTTTGGAAATCTTGTAGACTTTATAATGTAATAAAACAATTTGTTCTCTATAGATTTTGTGAGAGCTATTCTGACTTGGCCATATTTGTTACTCAACTTTAGCGCATGCATGGGCAAAATGTATGCATGTGTAACAGCACAAGCTAATTCAGTTTTGTTATAGAATTTCCAAAGGGTTAATTTTGTTTTAACACAATTTTGTACCATACCATACAAATAAAAACCGCAACGTTAAATAATTGATTATAGATGCATAATAAAAACCTTATAGCTGAAAACCATTTTATTATATATTGACATTAATCTTGCCACTAAACTGTTATAGATGTTTTTTTTTTTTTTTTTTAACAACTCTGTACCTTTTAGAAAAGCTTACATTTGTAAATTATTGTTATTACAGTCTCTGGGGTTGAATAATTTTGATTGCAACTATATTCAAGATTCAAGAGTTTTATTTGTCACATACACAGTTATATACAGAATATACAGCCGGCAGTGAAATGTAAACAGGTCCGCTCCATGGACAGTGCAAATTCACAGTTAAAAACACAAGGAAATTATAATAGAAATAGAATAAAAAAGTACTATATATATCTGTAGAATAATAAATAATCAAGTCAAGTAGAAAAAAAAAAAAGTAAAAAAATAAGAATAAAGAAGTGGAATAAAATAATTGAAGTAGACTTTGCAGTGAGTAAACTGTAGATTTATAAATATGTGCTTAACAAATGTATAAAGAGTATAATGTGCAACAGGTTTATAACAGGTTGTTACACAGTAACAACGAGAACAGAAAGTGCAGTGCAATGTCAGTATGTCGATGTTTATCCTGAAGTGAAGTCACGTGATGTTAAGTGACTGAGTTCAGGAGTCTGATGGCCTGGGGAAGAAGCTCCTCCTGAGTCTCTCAGTTTTGGCCATCAGGCTTTCGGAAGCGCTACCAGATGGCAGCAGCGTGAAATGAGGGTTTGCAGGGTGATTAGAGTCCTTGATGATCTTAGTAGCTCTGCCTTTGCAGCGTTTGGTGTAGACATCCTGCAGAGACGGGAGAGCTGACCCTGAGATACGCTCGGATAAGCGCACTACTCTTTGCAGGGCTTTGCGGTCATGACTGGTGCTGTTCCCATACCACGCTGTGATGCACTGAGTTAATACACTTTCTATCGCCCCTAAATAGAAAGTTTTCAGGATAGCTGGTGAAACCCTGAATTTCCGCAGGTGGTACAGTCTTTGCCTGGCTTTTTTCACCTATATTATAGCCTATATATTGCCAAAAGTTTTGGGACGCCTGTCTTTACATGCATATGAACTTTAATGACATTTCATTCTTAATCCGTAGGGTTTAATATGGACTT
The DNA here is from genome assembly GCA_018749465.1 of Paracanthobrama guichenoti. Taxonomy (NCBI): domain Eukaryota; kingdom Metazoa; phylum Chordata; class Actinopteri; order Cypriniformes; family Gobionidae; genus Paracanthobrama; species Paracanthobrama guichenoti. Next base: position 15,036,496 of record CM031943.1, on the reverse strand, counting down.
GGCCCACCCTTTTTATAACGGCTTCAACTCTTCTAGGAAGGCTTTCCACAAGGTTTAGGGGTGTGTTTATGGGAATTTTTGACCATTCTTCTAGAAGCGCATTTGTGAGGTCAGGCACTGATGTTGGAAGAGAAGGCCTGGCGCACAGTCTCTGCTCTAATTCATCCTAAAGGTGTTCTATCAGGTTGAGGTCAGGGCTCATCCATGTCTTTATGGATCTTGCTTTGTGCACTGGTGCGCAGTCATGTTGGAACAGGAAGGGGCTATCCCCAATCTGTTACCACAAAGTTGGGAGCATGAAATTGTCCAAAATGTCTTGGTGTGCTGAAGCATTAAGAGTTCCTTTCACTGGAACTAAGGGGCACAGCTCAACCCCTAAAAAACAACCCCACACCATAATCCCCCTCCACCAAACTTTACACTTGGCACAACACAGTCAGGCAAGTACCGTTCTCCTGGCAACCGTCAAACCCAGACTCGTCCATCGGATTGCCAGACAGAGAAGCATGATTCATCACTCCAGAGAACACGTCTCCACTGCTCTGGAGTCCAGTGGCGTCATGCTTTGCATCAATGTATCCGACGCTTTGCATTGTACTTGAAGTAAGGCTTGGATGCAGCTGCTCAGCCATGGAAGCCCATTCCATGAAGCTCTCTACGCACTGTTCTTGAGCTAATCTGAAGGCCACACAAAGTTTGGAGGTCTGTAGCTATTGACTCAGCATGCGCTGACCCTATGCGCTGAGTCCCAATTGCTTCCACTTTGCTATAATACCACTAACAGTTGACCGTGGAATATTTAATAATGGGGAAATTGGACTTATTGCACAGGTGGCAACCTATCACAGTACCACGCTTGAATTCACTGCGCTCCTGAGAGCGACCCATTCTTTCACAAATGTTTGTAGAAGCAGTCTGCATGCCTAGTGCTTGATTTTATACACCTGTGGCCATGGAAGTGATTGGAACACCAGATTTCAATGATTTGGAGAGGTCTCAATACTTTTGGCAATATAGTGTATGATTATATTAAATGGTCTGTTATTTCACAATATTTACTCATTATTTAAGTGGAAAATTAAAAATTTACATTAATGCATTTTGACAGAAGCTTTTATGAAATGCGTTTTATTTTTTTAACAGTTCATGCATTTGGCATTTGAACCCATATGACCTTGTCGTTGCTTGTGCCATGCTCTGCTGTGTGAATGAATATAAAATTCTAATTAATATATTTAGAACTTTTTATTATTAATGTTGACAAGCCTGTAATAGCCTATACATTATATCAAAATTGTCAACAATAATCTGCTATCAGTGATCACAGTGTTTCTTAAAGTATTTCATCATTCTTTGGTGAAATATTCTGTATGAAAATATTTAGGAGTTGATGTAATATTAACATTGAGGATAAGCAGAAAACAAAGTGAAATGATTTCAGTTCAAACTACTGGATATCATTGACTCCCAGCATATCGGAGTGTGTTTATTTCTGATATGTTCATTCATCATATAAATCTGTATAAATTGCAATTTCTTTAGACATAACTTAAAACGACAGAGTTAACAAATATAGTATTGACTCTTATTTGAGTCCTGGGCGAAATAAGTTTCAGAAGCCTATTATAGGTTATTAATAACTTAAAACCTGTTTAAGAAAGTGCTTTCATCATGTATTTGTTTTGCATGTGAATGATGTCATCATGTGTAGGTCTTATTGATTTGCCTAACTGCTTCATCAGTGCTCATCAAACATGTCTTAAACCACGAGCAAACACAGTGTTTTAACTTAAGCCCTGGAATCAGTGGAATCTGTGTGATGTGTAGCCCACAACATTCAAATCCTGTAACTATGATCAAAGTCAAAAGACAGCAGACATACACACTACTTAATAACGGGTTTAGATATTCTGCCCAAAGCGAGGACGTTACTCATCTGGACCGTTGAATACGTTGATTTATGATGAAACTGCTCAATTGTGTGTAATATTAATTGTAGCAATATCATTTTATTTTTCACAATCATGTTAACGAAGAACAAAGTCTTTCTGTGAATAAGTGCTGTACGTAGAGCCTGTTCCTCAGCTGTCATGTTTCACAAACGGCCATGAACTGTGTGACTGAGTTTGCTTGACAAATATTCCAGGTAAGTGCCAGTTAAGCTGCAGTTTAGCCGTCGAATACATCAGAACAAAATGCGCTAGAGCACACACACACACACACACACACACACACACACACACACACACACACACACCCTCCTACTCACTTTCTCACCCATCTTTAATTTCACTTAAATCTAGCTGTTTTGTGTAATAGCTGAAATGCTTTTTTTTTTTTATCTACACATCTTTTCACTAAAAAGGCGTCAGACGTATTGCTGGTATAAAGCCACCGTTCTGTTGTTCTGCTTCCTTATCACCTTTCTTTCACTTATACTTGAAAGATTAGTGATTTGTTTTTGCCAACTTGTGGTTTTGCCACGCCCGTCGTACTTAAGCCACAACTCACTCACTGTCTATAACCAGTTTGGAACAGCACAGCATTTCAAAAGTTACTCTGTGCCACCCCTCAAACTTAAATAGTATTACCACCCGTCCCGTGAAATACGTGAAATCGTCCCGTATTTACAGACAAAATGACGCGTCCCGTATCAAACCAATACAAGACGCAATTTGTCCAGCATTTTACATAGGTCCACACATAGTTCAATAAACACATAAGGATTTTGCAGTGTGGAGAATACTAATAGCGAATATAAAGATATAATTTTCACAATAAGTAGTAAAGGAGCTCCTTTGCACGTGATTGCGTTTTAGCGGCTTGGTTGCCATAGTGACGGAGTCTCGAGAACATGAGCTGTAAACTTGCGCGGTTTTTAAAAAACATGTCGAGCTCGCGTCTACCGTTTGAACGCAAGAGGATCTCCAGATATAGAAAAAAGGCATCAGTGGGTCTGTCCAGTAAGTCGTGATGCGAACCAGTAAGTCAGGCGAACTGCACACTTTGCAGAGAAGCATTTCAGTTGCTCAGACTTAAAGCAGCCTGCGGTGACAGACACATCCGTGATTCTAAAGGCCTATTTTTTATTATTTTTATTTTTTTATGGATAATATATTAATATAATACTCCATACATTACCAGAGCTTGGCAGACTGAATTATTATTATTTTTTTAGACATTGGACAGGTTAATTAATAGATTATAGCCTAATTAATGTTATTATTAATGTATTAATCATACATAATAAATAATCCTGTCATATAAAGTTAATTATATATTTTTTTAAATATTAGATATTTAGAAAAAATGGGACAAATAATTACTTAATAATATAGTAATACTTTAATAAAAAAAAAAAAATTGAATTTCAGAATGATCAAAAAAGTGATTACTGGTTTAGAATGACTGCTTAAAGGGACAGTTCACCCAAAAATGAAAATTCTGTCATTTACTCTCCCTCAAGTTGTTCCAAACCTGTACATTTTCTTTATGTTGAACGCATAGGAAGATTCATTCCTACTATGGTGGGTTGGGGGTCTGGGTGTCGTGAATGGGTGTCCCTTATTTGGCAACCCTAACCTTAAATCTGTATGATATTATAGTCTCTAGATATGACTTGGTTTCCGGGGGTATGTTTACACGACAACGTGTAAACGTGAAAACGGAAAAGTTTTTTCTTTGTACAGATGACAACGTTATCAAAACGATCCCCGTGCACACTGATCCGCCAAAACGACTAAAAACGCTGTATGCACGCCGGGCCAGCTATTAGCAATGTCACTTGATATTGATAATACACCGTTTATTCTGAAGAATGAATTGCACTTTTTTATCCATCAGTTCAAAGTGACCATGTCTGTCTAGGGTGACCTTTTGCATAACACCAAAAAGGATAATTTGCAGCATTTAGTGAGGCAATAATAATTACATAGGACTCTGGTGTGCTCACAACTACAATACAATTTTGTCATATCTATGCTATCATGATGCAGTGGTTCTGAAATAGCCTACTCTATTCATTGCCAGACAATTTGATCTATAATATAGGCTATCTTGATGTAGAGCTATGTATAACAGAAGAGGCAAAAAAGCTGTGTTTGTTCACAGTATTTGTATTTATTCAAGAACTGAGATGAACCTGTCTTACAAAGTGCAACATTTCTGGACTTCTGTGTCATTTGGTTTCATTTGCTACCCAGGTAAGTTTGAGATTAGTTTGAGCAAACTCTGTTTTTTCGGGCTCCAGAAGGTGGATTGGTTTTTAGAGGTGTTCATCACCATGGTAACTTACACTACATGGCCAACCTGCTCTGGAGCAAGTTTTATTCTGGGTTAGAGATCGCAAACCCAAAGTATTTTAAGTAGTTTTTATAACGCTGTTATAAAGTGTTTTTTTTTTTTTTACTAAGTTTAGTTTTAGTTATTTGATGTTATAAACACGGGGGTGTGACGTCATGATTGACAACTGAGATTAACAGCTTCTCTGAGTGATTGAAATAGTCTCTGAGGCACCAACTGACTTTTTTTCAGTTTTTTCGGGAGGAGATTGGAGCTTTAACTTTAATTTCTACGTTTCCACAGCTGTTTCTTTTACACCGACATAATGAGTTGTTCTGCAGTAAACCGTACTAACCGATGCTGCTGGAGTGTGGTCTTGATACTGCGGCTCCACTTCACGCTCACTACTGCGCTGACCCAGGTCCCGATTCCGAATCAGCGCAAGATGTCAGCACCATATTGGGACATTGGTGGCTTTACTTTTCTACAATGGAAGAGAGTGAAGATGCGCTTATGCACGCCTATAGTATAGACTAAACACGTAATACGCATGCACATGACGTCACCGTTTTCACAGATTCGTGTTTTTGTTGTTTACACAGAGGTGATAATGGTCTTGTTTTCAAAAGTTTGCGTTTTCAGGCCATCAAAACAGCAGTTGTTGTAAATTAACGGCAAAAACGCATAAAAGTTTAAAACGGGGTCATGTAAACGGCCTCTAAATTTGAGAGAGAAAAAAACACTCCACTTTTACCAGTTTAAATTAATTGAATACATTTTAAAAGGAAATATGTTCAGTGTAATATTTACCTCATTTTAATTTCATTCCGCTTTTTAACACACTTTTTTTTTTATTTGCTTAAAAATTACTTTCTCAATTTACTATCCATCTGCAAGATTTTACCAGAATCAGTAATTCTGTGTGCCACACTTTACAGTAAGGTTCAATAAGGTTTCATTTGTTAACATGAACTAACAATGAAAAATAATTCTAAAGCATTTATTAATCTTAGTTACTAAACAATTACTATATGCTATAAGTACATTTATTTAATGAACCCTGAGTTGACATACTACAACTACAGTTGTATTTTATAAATGAATAAACTAGCATTAACTGAGACATTATTGTAAAGTGTTATCAATTATTTGTTTTATGTTTTATTGTTTTAATAATTGTGAAAATCAATCACACATCACATTTTTCACACAGTATAAATGGGTTTTACATACATTATGTATTTAATATTTGATTATACTTGGGGTTGATTTGACGTATATACAGGTGTTATGATGTGTTATACAGGAACATTTAATCTTTATATTTTGGGGTGTGTTTAAAAAAGAATGTAAAAGGCTTGTTTAAAAGGGATATTAATAGAAAAACATGCCTTAGCAAGCACCACTAACTATCAAAAGTCAGTATATCATATATATATATATATATATATATATATATATATATATATATATATATATATATATATATATATATATATATATATATATATATATATATATATATAAATACATATTTTTAAATGCATTAAAATCTTAAAACTACTAGACAAGTTTATTTTAGGACCACATACAGAGGGCAGAGAAACACTTACACTCATATGGGATGGTCAGGAAACAATCTGCCCTGCCTCTATAATGTGCACAAAGGAAATGTAGCCCAGGACAGCATCTGAACTCACACACACCAACTTTGCTCTTAGAGACACACCCAAACCTCCCTGGTCTTATTTCAGCCTATCCTGAGAGGGCCCAAACACTGTATGGCGGTTCAGGACATTGAGGTCACATCCGAAAATGTGGCAAATGACCCACTTGGTGACCCATCCCTCCCTTTTCTTTCTCGCTCTTTTTTCTATTCTCTTGTGTCTGATTCAATGCAATGTCCATTGGTTCCAACCCCAAATGTTCATGTTCATCTGTTGTTTCCGCAACACTGACACAAAAGGTTCCTGCAAAAGTATATCCACTACTATACATACAGCTTGAAACGCCTCGTAAATCTTTTCTTTCAGTGTATAGGTTGTGAAAACTGAAAGTGCAAGTAAACGATGTAAAACAAGCACAGGCAAATGTCTTCTGTTGATTGTGGGAGTTGTGTGGAATGTGTTCAGAACTAGTTAATGTACATTGCTTCAGTTTCTTGGGCTAAATGAGTCGCAATATTCCTTATGTTATCAGGCACCACACCTAGTTTATGCAAATACCTCAGGGTGTGGTGTCAGAGCAGAGACTTTTAAAGTTTCATTTGATTCCTTTCTATTCAAAAAAAAAATGCTTTGCATTTTGGTTTTGATCAAGATAAACGTTTCTAAACCTGATCTGACAAAAGCAGTTCTGAGAGAAATTTCTCGGTAAAAATACATTTCAAAGACAAAAGTTACATTTAGTAAATGCCTGTATATGTTAGATATATGTTTAGATATAATTTATATAAGTTATATATAAGTAATAACATTGTATGTTGGCCAAAACAGTGATTTAATATTTTTGAATGTTATTTTTATATTTTTGCTCTTTCATAAATAAATATTTACATTTTGTCAGCACATTTAGTTAAGATGGAAATGTGCTTTGAAACCAAAAACAGACACTTTTAATGGCCAATGAGTGGCCAATGAGTGGTTCTCTGCTGCCATATACTGGTTAAAAGAGTCATTTTGTCATACTACTCACTAATATTGTTCTATAATTCATATTTAGACCTATTTCAAACATGTATATCTACAGCAAAATGTGTGTGTGTGTGTGTGTGTAAGCACATTTAATGGAACATGGAAAATATGCTTTGCCTTAGTATAGATTATTGATGGAAAACTAAAAACAGACCATTTAGACATTATAAAGTCATCGTTATAACATTTACGGTCACATTTTGTCACAATTAATCATAAAGCGGAGACTTGCACTAAGGATTTTAATATCTATCATTTATTTCAAATATCTGTATCTACGGCAAAATGTGTGTGCATGTGTGTGTAAGCATGCTTAGAGCATATTAAGTATTATTCTTTAACCCTTTTATTTCTGTATGTATGTGTGTTAAGCTTATTCTCCACCGTGAATGTTAAAGAGGTCATGAATTGAGAAATCAACTTTTCATTCAGGCTTTGATATATAAAAGGTCATGGTAATGTAAGAATATCCTGTAAGTTTCGGGGCTGAAAACTTCCTTGTTAGTCAAAGAAAAGCTTTTATTGACAGCTGGCTCAGCAAACACTTGATCTGGGAATGTGCCAACCTGTGACGTCATCGTGTGGTGAAAAACTGCCTCAACTGATTCTGTAGCCCCGCCCACCAATTTGTGCATGACATGTTATAGGTAAATAACCATGGAGCTAAACCGGATCAAACTTCCAAGCAATAAACATGCCGCATAAGCTTAATTCGGATTCCAATATTATGAATGCATGGATGAACTTTATTTTTAATGACTATCCAGCTCACGTGGGGAAAACATTGCGCGTTTGTTCCTTCATTTCACCACGGATTCGTTTGTAAACAAGAGACTGGATTTGCAGACAGGATGAGATTACATGAATAAATGAAGCAACACACTAAAATTTTTATTTTCATTTTTTATATGTGATAGTATTGCATTGTTACTGATTGTTTGATATCTATTGATTATGTGAACGTGTTTAACTGAATATAACTTAGTACGCTGTCACAGGCTGGAGAATCCTTTATTTGAGGAGTTGTTGGTTCACTGTGCTGTGATTCGTGATCAGACTCTGATATGTATGGGCCAGGACTCGTAAAACCCAACGTTGTGTGGCTATGTGTTTTCCAGACAGGCTACCTAAAAGTATCACCGGCCTGCCGACAGGCTATCTTAAATAGTGAAATAACATTCCTTTCTTGATGTGCGTTGTTCACTCTTTTGACTTGATATTTGAAGGAAAAATACAATTGTGGAAGATTTGATCATGCTCTGTAGTGCAGATGTATGTGCGTGTGTGCGTGCGTGCGTGCGTGCGTGCGTGTGTTAGTGATGTACTGTTCGCAGTTATATCCACTGATCGGGCGGGCCAAGTAATAAAAATGTAATTAATTGCGGGTGGATGAGAGATAAATCATTGTTTGTTTGATAAAGATCTTTTGCGAGCCCTGTGGGCGATTCATTCCGGTTGCCGTTTTCCCACACGCTTTCAAAACATCCTCACGTGTGCTGACAGGAGCAGAAGCTCATTATAATATGCAAAGCTTATCCAATCATAGCAGTGGACATTTACTTCCAAGACTTCAGTGCGGCACACCCATAAAAACAAAGCGTTCCAGGAGAGAGGCTCAAAACCAGGGTAGAAAATAGTCTATTACTTATTCATTATGATGTTTTTGAATGTAAAAACCACACGGAAATCATAAGATGACCTCAGACAACAGTACAACATTTTTTTAAAAGCCAGTTCATGACACCTTTAACGTGTCATCCTTAGATTTTGAGTCAGCCTAGACCTCATCAGCGCCCATGTCATAAAGGCCTTAAACCGTTTGAACCTCGATTTTATTTTTACTATTTGCAAACCTCATTTGCAACAATTACAAATTGACACCTTTAATAACAGAAGGTTTTGAGGAAGTCTTTGTTCAGTACATTCCATTATGTTGGTTTTAATGAGTGCTTGTGATTTATGATATTCAGAGTGATGATTTGGTTAGATAACTAATACATTAGAACTGACACATTTACAGCTTTGCTGCTCTCTTGGTTGAGCCAGCTAAACGAGTGGCTATGATGTGACTCATAATGTGAATCTGAAAAGAACTCTTTGGAAATCAAACTGAAAATAACTGTGGATAATTCAGAAACTTTTGGAGGAAATTGGCACGTTTTTTTATCTTTGTGTTACTGGAATGTAGAATTTCTTGTCACAACCATGAAAATCCTGAAACTCGACCTTGGCTAAGATTTATATTTTTATCTGGCTTGTTATATATAAAAAAATCATCTTACATTTGTTTTTTGATAAGACATATCAGTCATATGTAGCACCTCTTAGCATCTCTAAATAAAGCACATAACACAGATAATGTCAATGACAAGCAAATGCAAACGGAACATATTACCTGTGTCTTAACTGGAAACATGTCATGGGTTCGTGTAACTGCTATTTTTGAGATTTCTGCATGACACCATACATTTTTCTGCAATACGCAAATTAGGTACATGGGTGGATTTGTAGCTGGAAAGTATAGGACCTGTGAGGGCCTGAGGCATGTTCTTTCTCTGAAGGGAACGCTCAAAAGAACAGCATTTATTTGAGATAGAAATCTTTTGTAATATTCTAAGTTTTTTACTGTTGCTTTTTGATTATTAATTTAATGTATCCTTGCTGAATAAAAGTAGACATTTCTTTAAAAAAACAAAAAACTTTTCAATGGTAGTGTATTTTTATTTGTTATTTATCCATTTATTTTGGACAAATGTTATTAATAGAGAATGCAGCTGCTAGAGTTCTTACCAGGTCAAGAAAATATGGTCATATAACTCCAATTTTATCATCTGGTTTCCTATTAAGTTCTGTATTTATTACAAAATATTGCTACTGGCCTATAAAGGCCTAAATGGTTCAGCTCCTGTGCATTTGACCAATCTTCTATCACGCTGTTTAAAGGGATAGTTCACCCAAAAATGAAAGTTTTGTTATCATTTATTCACCCTCATGTTGTCCCAAACCTGTATGAGTTTCTTTCTTTCGTTCTTCTTCACAAAAGAAGATATTTTACAGAATGTTGGTAACTAGACAGTTGACAGCCATTGACTTACATAGTATTTTTTTCCTACTATGGAAGTCAATGGCTAGGTTTGATTACCTACATTCTTTAAAAGTGCTATACAAATAAATGTGAATTGAATTAATTGTGTTATATTTCATTTTGGATGAGCCACCATTAAGTAGAAGTACACACACACAAAAGAAATTTAGAAAACACTTTATGGAATGCATATTGTTTTGTTTTTTCTCATTGCTGGCTTTTTGAGATTGTTAAAGTGAAAGATCAACTGATTCACTATGTTTAGTACACATTTGTGCCCATGATAACCTTCACGCCTTGAGTAAACTGAAGGATTCACTCAACCAGAAATGAGTTGAATAATAGAAACATCAGTTAGCATATTCTAGATGAGGTGCTTACATGACTCAAAATCTCATGAATGCAGGCATACGCCCGCATTTCTAGTAAAGCTGGCATAATATGCTTTTGGAAATCAGCATGCATGGTACATAATTGGAATCTGTAGCTTAATTTGCAGGTTCTGATTGAACAAAGGTGACCACATTTTTACCACAGAAACCACATTTTAAACTTTTGGGTAACAGCCAACCAAGTCACCATTTCCCTTTCCTATTGTTTTCGTTCTGTTTATGTGAATGGCAATGGCAACCAGATGATACAAGACTCTTTCTTGTCTGTCTTACTGAGTGTATACAGTATACAGTATGTTTGTTGTATAGCCCGCAGACTGAGACTGAGTTCCTTTTAACGGAATGTATAATTAAGATACAGTTCACAATAATGTTAATTGTGCAATATCTACTTAGAGATTGGTTTCCAATCACACCTCAGGAATGATTGCTTCCCACGGGATACTTTGCCCGTCGGGGACTGGAGCATGTTCAAACAGGGGGTTTTAAAACAATGAACATATAGGTGAAGAAAGTGAGTCTCTGGAATGGTGTTACCTGTACATTTATTATTATTGTTATTATTTGTAACTATATTTTTTAGCATTTAATTTAACAATATGGGCTTTTCATTGGTTGATTTTTAACAGTACATTATTTCAACCCTGTCACTGTAAATTTTAATTCCAGGTCACACTTTATATTAGGTGTCTTTAATTACTATAGTACTTACATCAAAATGAATAGGAACAATGTACGTATTGTGTTCACGCAAAACACTTTTGCTGCTATTAAGGTCAGGGTCAGGGACAAGTTTGTTGGTATGGGTAGGTTTAAGGGTGGGTTAAGGTGTGAGGTCAACATTGTAATTATACAGTAGATTTTATTAATTAATTACTGAGCTACAGCTTTCCTGTAGCTCAAACAATAAGAGCGTGGCGCTAGCAACGCCAAGGTCATGGGTTCGATTCCCAGGGAAAGAACTGACAAAATATATCTTGAATGCAATGTAAGTCACTTTGGATAAAAGCGTCTGCCAAATGCATAAATGTAAATGAAAATTAATTATAGATGTAACTACATCATTTTGAAAAAATTTAAGTACAATGTAAAACATGTATGTACACAATAAGTGCATTGTATCAAATTATTAATTTAAATCTTAGTATAAAGACACTCAATATAACCTAGAACCAAATGAATTTGCTTAAAAATCTGTGGTTATTTCATTCATTTTCTAACCATATCGCTTTTGTGACCCTATAATATTAGTTCCATATAGCTTTAGCAGACTATTTCTGGTATCATTCGTTTCAATATGCATTGATTTAAAGGCAGTTTAGGCAATTTGTTCCAGAAACATTTTTTGTTATGCTGGTCGAAAGTTTCTTCACATCCTGTTAGCTATCACTGAGTTAAGTGGTCTAAATTTATTTATATGTATATTCAGGGTTTGACATTAACTTTTTTGCTCACCAGCCACTGTGGCTAGTGGTTTTCCAAAGTTACTAGCCACTCAGTATTTTCACTGGCCACAATTTTGACATCGATACCATGGGGAAAAACTGCCATATAGATATTTTTTAACAGTATCTCATAATTGCAGCAGGTATATTATTGCTGCTGTCACTTTTTTTTTTAAATTATTTTGTGTTTATTTGACTGTTTAAGTGCAATAAGGCAGCGAAAACGAACTCAAGATGGCTTTATGTGTGCACAGACTTTGGCACAAAATCTGCGGAAATGAGTAACATTATGTGCAATAAACGCAATCCCATGCCAAAACTCAAGCCCTGTAACACAAACAATATTCATCGGAGCAAATGAAACAAGTGAGTGAGGTTTGTGTGTCAACTCACTGTCGGAGAGATGAGAGAGAGAGAAAGTGTCCCTGGTATCGTGTATCTATTCTGCAGAAAATTAGATTAGGAAGATTTTCAGATATTTCAGTATCAATATATATCGAACCATCTATATTTCTGACAACACTACATTGCATGTAGTTTATTATTTCAGACTACAATTGAAGAATGTATATATTATACACTATATTACCAAAAGTTTTGGGACACCTGCCTTTACATGCACATGAAATCCCATTCTTAATCTGTAGGGTTTAATATGGAGTTGGCCCACCCTTTGCAGCTATAACAGCTTCAACTCTTCTGGGAAGGCTTTCCACAAAGTTTAGGGGTGTGTTTGTGGGAATTTTTGACCATTCTTCTAGAAGCGCATTTGTGAGGTCAGGCACTGATGTTGGACAGGAAGACCTGGCTCGCAATCTCTGCTCTAAATCATCCTAAAGGTGTTCAATCGGGTTGAGGTCAGGACCAGTCAGGCTGAGGCCAGGCCAGTCAAGTTCCTCCACACCAAACTCGCTCATCCATGTCTTTATGGATCTTGCTTTGTGCACTGGTGCACAGTTACGTTGGAACAGAAAGGGGCCATTCCCAAACTGTTCCCACAAAGTTGGGAGCATGAAATTGTCCAAAATGTCTTGGTATGCTGAAGCATTAAGAGTTCCTTTCACTGGCCAAGTCCAATCCCTGAAAAACAACCCTACACCATAATCCCCCCTCCACCAAACTTTACACTTGGCACAATGCAGTCATGCAAGTACCGTTCTCCTGGCAAACTCCAAACCCAGACTCGTCCATCGGATTGCCAGACAGAGAAGTGTCATTCGTCACTCAAGAGAGCATGTCTCCACTGCTCTAGAGTCCAGTGGCGGTGTGCTTTACACCACTGCATCCAACGCTTTGCATTGTGTGGCAAGGGGGGCGTGGTTTAGCGACGTCTGTGACAGGAGAGAGAGTCAGAGGACGAGCGGCACGTAAGTGAATCAAGACCAAATGAGAAACACCTGTCTCTTGTTTCAGTGATTAGCGTGGAGAGACAGGATTTAAGCCGCCCAGGAAATGAGGATTGGAGAGAGAGGAGCTGGACACACACACACACTGGGAGGAATAGGAAAGGACGTGCAGAGAGAAACTGAGTTTATTTATATGGTACGATGTGCACCTTGTGTTGTGACCTGTGTTAAATCCAATAAATACTTGTTCCGAGTACCAGCCAGCCGACCCCCCTTGTCTTCTTCCTCCTTATCCTACAAACTTTGTTATACATTGCACTTGGTAATGTAAGACTTGGATGCAACTGCTCAGCCATGGAAACCCATTCCATGAAGCTCTCTACGCACTGTTCTTGAGCTAATCTGAAGGCCACACAAAGTTTGGAGGTCTGTAGCTATATTGACTCTGCAGAAAATTGGTGGCTTCTGCGCACTGTGCGTATTATACACAATTAATGTCAAGCCATGTGTATATATCTCATCTGTGGAAGGAGCAGGACCATAAAATGTTTGTCTAATCATTGAATTTGGTCCAGTGCAATGATACATGGTCCTACCTGCCTGTCAATGTATGTATTTTCATACCTCCGCACACCCTGCTCGCACAGATACACATGTCATCAGCGTGTTTCATGTTATGCAGAGTTAAACAGACGCAAGTACTGCAACCGAAACAGCAGTCACCTTTTACAGTTCCTCCTGAACCAAAACCATAAGCTTATGCTGCATTAGAGGGTGGGATCTCATGCTTTCAAAGCTAACTTGCTATTGCTAGCCATTCCAAAAATTGCCTACCCTACCTTTAAATTATGTTAGAATGGATAAAAGATCAATAATCCATATCTCTTTCAAAACATGTTTTATGCAACCACTTTTCAGCCCTGTTACATTCAAAATATGCTAAGGATAACTGATGATGTGCTTGATGATGTAAAAAATGTTATAATGACAAATGTTAAAAATGTTAGGACAAAGGACAAAATGTTAATGTTGCAATTATAATGACATACACCATCAATGTTTTAACAGTCAAAAATCTTTGAAAACATTAAAAATGGGTGAAATATTGGAGAATTGAACTAAATCTGGGTTGAAGTAAGGAGCAAAGACAAATTCCGAAGTCCACAAACATAGAACCCATTGATACTTTCTCTGAAAGACACACCTCTTTTAGTGTCTGTTTATATCACACCAATTACCATGGTGATTATTACTCATTACTTTATGACATTCTCTTGTCAAAACTTGTCATCTTTCTTCTTTACAGGTCTAATCAATTTTGTTTGTTTGTTTGTTTTGACATATCTCTATAGATATCACCAAAGTATTTTTTAATAGGTACATTTACTGCAAAAGAGTTTGTTTGGAAAAATGATTTGGAGAAGATGAAGTCAAATGTTACCGTACATTGGCTATATACTGTACACACATGTTAATAACACATGAATGGCATGTTATGACTGGTCCTTCAGGATATCAATTAAGCTGACACACAGCTGGTTATGCAACATCCTGTGTTTTCTTAAAAAAAAAAAAAAATGCTTAAAATATACTAATTTTGCATTAATAAACTGTTTATGTTTAGGTTAGGTATAGACAATTTTATTACTTTTATGGAAAGTCTCCATAAAGTGTGTGTGTGTGTGTACGTACGGTCCTGGTAAACCCTACGTTACGGGGACAAAATGTCTCCACAACGATGGCAATATCTGAAATCCTCAAGGAATCCCCATGAGGAAAACAGCTTATAAATCATACTAAGCGATTTTTTTGAAAATGCAAAAATTTAGAAAGTTTTCTGTGATGGGTAGGTTTAGGGCCAGGGGATAGAATATACAGTTTGTACAGTATAAAAATCCTTATGTCTATGGAAATTCCCTATAAAACATGGAAACACAATGTGTTTTGTGTGTGTGTATATGCATGCCACTATGAAAATACATAATGTCATACCTTAAATGCTATGCTGAAGTCATAGAGCGATAAATCATCCTGTTATAATTAAAAAGAATGTTTTTATATAAATGCGATTACATCTAAACAATTCTATCAAAGCATATTTTGGTGTTGATCTGGCATAGTTAGTTTTTTAAAACTAGTTTCAAAATTGAGTTATTTTATACAAACCCGATTCCAAAAAAGTTGGGACACTGTACAAATTGTGAATAAAAAAGGAATGCAATAATTTACAAATCTCATAAACTTATATTTTATTCACAATAGAATAGAGATAACATATCAAATGTTGAAAGTGAGACATTTTGAAATGTCATGCCAAATATTGGCTCATTTTGGATTTCATGAGAGCTACACATTCCAAAAAAGTTGGGACAGGTAGCAGTAAGAGGCCGGAAAAGTTAAATGTACATATAAGGAACAGCTGGAGGACGTTTGGGGACTGAGGAGACAAGTTGCTCAAGTTTAGGAATAGGAATGTTGTCCCATTCTTGTCTAATACAGGCTTCTAGTTGCTCAACGGTCTTAGGTCTTCTTTGTCACATCTTCCTCTTTATGATGACTTTCAACATTTGATATGTTATCTATATTCTATTGTGAAAAAAATATAAGTTTATGAGATTTGTAAATTATTGCATTGCTTTTTTATTCACAATTTGTACAGTGTCCCAATTTTTTTGGGGAATTGGGTTTGTATATTTGATGTATGCCATCATTACATGAAGTAATATTTTAAAATAGAAATAGTTACATTTATTTATATAATATATTTTATCTTAAAAACAGTTTGTTGGTTGTGGGCACAAACGGTGCTTTCATTGAATGACTCATGCCTTTCCATCTCTGTATGGTGAGTGACAAATCTATTTCAATGTGTTTGTCAGGCAATCCTAAAATCTATTAACCAGGAGCTCATGTTCACAGAGGCAACTGACTTG
>CM031943.1:14980321-15017821 GCA_018749465.1 Paracanthobrama guichenoti | reverse complement strand
TTTTTTTTCAACATAATTTCTGCTGTGGGGGTTTTGTCAGTTTCAACAGAACATTCCACTGTGCATATGCATGTTTTACAGAAAAATAAAGTGGATGTTTGGTTTCATAATGTATATGTGTTCTAAACGTGTATGTGCTTGTGGATGCATGTGTGTTTGTTCAGGTATGTCTATATGTTCAAATATGTTTCGATTTAATTGGTTCATTTTTAAACAAAAGATTCACTTATTTATTAATGGATTTCATTAATAATCTGAGCTTCCTCAGATCCTCAGAAAACAGCTCTGTAAATTGACACTAAAATTACTTGTAAAAATACAGATTAATGAATACTATCGGAATCTCATCAAGTCATTTTATTATATTGTTATTTACTCTTGAGAAACCCAGTTTTATTGTTCACAACGCCCTGAATGAGATAAGATGAGTACAAATGTTCCATTCTCCATGACATCATGAGATAAATTCTCATTGGCTGGAAGAAATGAGCCTATGATGACATCATGTCCTTGATGAGATCATGAAAATAACTTTCTAAAAATATTTGAACAATCTATTTTGGGCTCACATAAGGTGTAAAGTAATCAGCTAACTCATTTCAAGAGTGTTTAACTTTTACTTTTGAACGTATTGGTTGGTGTAAACACAATGAAAGCACAGACTTTCCGTATTTTTATAATCTTTTCTATTACAGATTTTTGCCCAACTTGACTGACCAGAAAATATTTTGGGCAAGGTGTTTAAAAAGAAAAATGATGCCATTCGCTATTGTTTCACTAATTAAACTTTGAAAAACAGGTTGTCACACATATCAGAATTCTGAAAAAACCTGCCTGTAGCCTATGTACACACACACACACACACAAACAAACACAAACAATATTATAGTCATTAAAATGACAATCATAATCGTTTCACACCCTCTTGAACCCATGCACATGTGCACAGCAATACATGAAAGCAGAGATGTTTGTACAGTAATGAATACATGCATGCAAGCAAACCTGTGTGCTTGGAGTTTTGCCAGTTCCACTTTCACACCCCTAACTGACAAAAGAAAAAGAAAATAAATTCACAGTTATGCACTATTGGTATTGCAGGTGTTTGCCAAATAGAGATAGAGAGAGGTGTGGGTACATGGTGAGAGTGTTGGGGGCGAGAGTAATTCTAGTAAAGGATTGGTAATCTGAAAGGTTTGCTATGAATTATAATCATACACTGTTTGTTCGTTGGCCAGAGGAGAGCCTGGTTTCTCCCAAGGCTTTTTTTTTTCTCCATTCTGGCCCTGAAGGAGTTTTGGTTCCTTGCCACCGTTGCCTTTGGCTTTTGGCTTGCTCAGTTGGGGACACCTAAATTTAATCTATATTACCCATCTGCCCGCATTGACACTATATGATACTTGAAATTAGCTGGATAACATCACCGTTTCACCAGAGCAGCTGTACAGTGGAGTCAAATTCTGTTGCATTATTTTCCTGTTAACACTGTGAAGCTGCTTTGAAACAATTGGACTTGTAAAAAGCGCTATATAAATAAAGGTGATTTGATTTTGATGTGATTTCCTATATTATTATGGACAAATAGACACAGGTTGGATTTGTCCATCATCTGGTACACTATATGATATTGTTGCTGATGACTTGGCATAACTCCATTTTTAATAACTTTAATAACTACATACCTTTACGTGACTGACAAAATCATTGTATATTTATATAAATATATTGCCTACGTATAGGCTATATATTACCTATATATACTATTATATATTGCCTATAGGCTTATTAGGAATACAATGATATAGTGAAAGTAGCTGTAATGAACTAAATAACCCCCAGCATTCTTTATGCACCTTTTATTTAAGGTGCTCTAAGCGATGTCACACGTTTTAAGGCCAAAAAATGTTGTCACATACAGCAAACATCTCCTCGCTATCCGCTAGCTGCCTGTCCCCTGAACACACTGTAAAAACACATAGTCTCTGTAGTCCGCATAAGCTCCACAAACTGCAACCAAAACAAATGGGCAGTCTGGACAACGAAACATAATAAACAGTGCTCCAGCCAATAGCCGACAAGAATGATTTGGGGGTGGAAATCATTCTTGTCGGCTATTGGCTGGAGCGCTGTTTATTATGTTTCGTGGTCCAGACTGTACCGGTTTCTTGTGGCGACTACAGAGACCGTGTGTTTTTACAGTGTGTTCAGGGGACAGGCAGCTAGTGGATAGCGAGGAGATGTTTGCTGTATGTGACAAAAAAAAATGTTGGCCTAAAAAACATGTGACATCGCTTAGAGCACCTTTAACATGATCAAACATTTAAAGGCACAATATGTCGTTTTTCAAAACTGTTCAAAACAAAGCCGTAGCTTGATGATGCCTAGATTGAGCGCGGATTCATGGGAGTTGTAGTCTTCACCTCACAGCTGGTGAAAAAGAATCGGGACAGGACTCAGAAATCATGTTCATGGATGAGATTATTAATGTTACTGTAGCATGAAGCAGAACAGGGCCAAGTGTTGTGTGAGCTGAGCAAGGCCGCTGGAGCGTTTGCTAATGAGAGACGAGCGCGTCACACGACTGGAGAGCAGTGGAACTTTTATTATGCCACATTCGCCGCTTCTGAATGTGGGGTAATGCAGCACTGTTGATCATATTAGATACATTTGAGTGTGTTGAAAATGATGTACTAACGTTACTCAGAGTTACTATGAGTCACTTATTGCGCAATGCAGTAAGCTAGATCGATATTAGACATGGTAAAACATGGTACTCGTGGTAAATCAAGAAAACGATATTTAAACAATAAGACAGTGTTGAGCTAGCCTATAGGCTATAACAATGATTAGGTTTTTTTTTTTTTTTTTTTGTCTATAAAAGGATCCAAACAGTTGCTCACCTGTCTAATAAAATAATATTGTAAAGCATCTATGGTGTTTCCATGGTTTCTACAAAATAAAATAGGAAATGAGGGTGGGTATGATGTCACTGATAGGCGACATACGACCATGTGCTGGTAAAAAAGGGATAATGTAAGTACACAAGTCAACTAAATATATAACACTGTTCTAGTAGTTTTTGGATATTTGAATCCAAAAATCTTACATATTGTGCCTTTAACAATAAAAAGTGTATAATTTGTAAATTATGTAAGTCATTTGTCTTCCATTGTTGCAGAACTTGGCGACCTTTATCCATGCTTGTTAGATCTTTGAAACTCTGTGAGGCGTGTCTTGTCAGGAAGGGAAAGGAGAGATAGAGAGAGACAAACAGAGAAGGAAGGAAAGGGCGGATAGGGAGAGGCAGGCAGGCAGGCACACACACACACACACACACACACCCAGCCCTTTCTCTCCTCTTCTGCCCCCTCCTGTCGCCGGCAGCAAGTATCTGGAGCCAAGAGCGCACCCGTGAGCGAGCCCCACCCTCACCTCCCGCGAGCGCCCTCCCGCCCGGCCTTAATCATGTGATAGACGCTAAATTCACTCAGGGCACTTGAACAAGAAGTTGTTTCGTAACTCTCGGGATAGTTATTCGGCGTCTGCCTAAATGCAAGTGTGTCATTTGGATGTGTTTCATGCTATCGTGATTCGGGTTGTTGCTGTCGTCTGCGGTCCTTCATAACGGCGCACTTTTGACTCGAGGAATATTTACTGACATGTAAGTTACTCTCTTTATTAAATACCATCGACTGTCTTCAAATAAGCAAAAACAATCCCTTCTGTTGCTCCTGCTGTTGTAAACTAACATTTTAGTCCATCTTTAATGATTTTTAAACAAATAAATTAATAACATTTTTAATCAGTTTAAAACATAATAATAACACAAGTACTTTTTAGAAAGTGGACTTTTCTACAATAGTTCTGGCAAACATTTATGGGTCAATGTCAATTAAGGATGTCCAAGATGAATGGCAACGAGAAATCTTTTAAGGGTCTAGTTTAACAATGTGCCAAGTTATACATTTTGTTTTCATGTTTAAATGGAGGAAAAAATGTAGACTATTTTAGTAGAAAATTCTACACACACACACACACACACACACACACACACACACACACACACACACACACACACACACACACATTTCCAGAATAATTGAATTACTCTAAAAATGTCGAGTGGTGTAAAAAAAAGTCTATATATATATATAATTTTTTTTTTTTTTTTTTTTTTTTTTTTTTTTTTGAAAAAAAGCGAGTGCATTTGGTGGAGTGCATTTTTATAAACATTCACAAGTTGTATTGTGGTTATCCATTTGACCTGAACAACATATTTTGTAAAACGTTAAAATTAGTAATATTTTATTAGTAATATTTACTACTGGCTACTTTTCTTTTTTAATCCTTGGACAGTTCCACCAGCTAGCCTTTTTTACGGACAGTTCCACCAGCTAGACATTTTATGAGTTGTATTAATATTGCTCTTTTGGCACCTATAGTGTTTTGTTGCTGAGATTAACCTGTACCGGTACTGTCACTGATGTAGTTGTACTGATACTGTGTTCTTGGCTGGACAAGTAATTGACACAATTTACAGTCTCTCAGTCCATTTACTATCAGTGCCGGAGCATGAATGCAAATGTAATTTTCAGGCAAATTAAATGCACTGTACAGCCATAGCAACGTGTGCAGGATCATTTTGATTAGCATTTTCAATAACATTTATTTTGTCACATTTCAGTGTTCGGGAATTAAAGATAATTCTTCCCAACTCCTTATAAGAAGTTTAATTATTAACAATAACAGTATTGCATTAATACTTGGCAGGTCTTCAGTTAATATACAGTTAGAAGTGTTATGACACCTTGATTAAAGACCTACATACATTTTTGAATATGCATTAATTTGTCAAGATGCTTTTTTTGTGTTAAATATACATTCTAAAAACATTTTTAAAGTCAAAAATATGTCTTAATGTGGTAGGCTACCACATATAAATGTATTCAAGTCAAAAATATTATTTAACATGCCCATTCGGGCCAGTAAATGTTTGAGTTTTGATCAGCTTTGGCTATATTTAGAGTTGTGTGTATGTTCAGCTATTCATAATTGGACAGCCTGCTTCTGCAATTTGGACTGTAAGAAGATTAGGTGCACTGTGTGTGCATGGTTGACATAGCATTTTAGGTGTAAAAATCAAATACAATAAAACTCATAGTCCAAGTCCCAGGGTCAGCTGTATTCTAAGCTTTGTTTCAAGGCTGAGGTTTGCGTCAGACATTCCATCTGGCATATGGAGCCTCTTTTCCTGTTTTCAGCGTTTGAGGGGAGGCTGCCTAGGGGGAGTGAACACACACACACTAACACACACACGCCTGGACCCTCCACCCACTTACACGACTCCTTTCTTGGATCAATACTCTGATGCTATCGCAATACACACACAACAATGCACTACAAAAGAGGATCATTTTCAGAGCCACATTCCATTGTTAAAATGCTCTCTCTCGCTATCTCTTTCTCTCTCTCTCTCTCTCTCTCTCTCTCTCTCTCTCTCTCTCTCTTTTCCTATGTCTCTCTTTCTCTTTCTCTTTAGTTTGAGATTGAGAAAAGGTGGCCAGGAAGGAAACTAAGGCCCCCATGAAGCAGAGCTCCTCTATGTGTTAGTCTCACTATGGAAACAATAATGGCCTTCTTGCTAAATTTGGTCTTCAGTCTAAATTTCGGTCTAATCTGATCTGAGACAGAAGCCTACCTGTAAAGTTTTCCTTCTGTGGGATCTCTTTCAATCTCATATCTCAACCAGGGAAAAAAAAAAAAAACGTTCTAGGAATGTTTTGCTAACGTTCCCATTAAGTTATAAAAACATTAATTTTTTTCCTCCTGTTTTTGAGAATGTTTTGAGAACATTATTAAAGGGATAGAATTCAGAAACCTTTGTTATTATAGTGACACCGTTGGCTGTCAAGTAAACTGCTACGCCAACCTTTGACCTGCAGAATTTTTTTTAAAAATAGCCCAATTACGCGGGAAAACACTGGAAGAGAGACTCTCGGGAGCTGGCGTAAACATCACATCCTTTTGATTTTCCTGGCAAAAGCTTCCAGAGTCCTTCACGTAAAAATCAGTTTACAGGCTTTCATAGACAAACTAGGAAGTGGGGCAAGGTCTGTTTTTTTTACGTTTTGTTACAAGCTGTTCACACATTGCCAATAAAGAAAGCGATTAATACATGAAAATTCTTACATATAGCACCTTTAAAGACCAGATAACTTTGAAAGAATGTTCTGTTAACATTAGTGGAGGAAAGTTTGTTCATAACTTTGACAGAACCTTGCCAGAACATGCAAAGTTCTGAACATTCCCTGTTAGCTGGGCAAGCATGTCTCAGACACCTGGCAGAAAAACCTATCTGTTATCTGAGAGCGGTGGTCATTGACGGGTTGTGTGCATTGAACCAGTGCTGTTTAGTTTGGTTTTGGGTTTTACGTGGGCTTGCTATTAGATTATGCGCTTTGTAATTTTGGTTTTCATATTTTCTCCATGTCAGCAAACTGGACCATTACTCCCCTCTAGGAAACTGCATTAGAGCGTAACACTGCCGTTCTGTGGTTTTGGTTTGTGTGTGTGTGTGTGTGTGTGTCTTAATGGATTTGCCTACTTCACTGGTCTGCAATGTTGAGTAAATTAATTCACACATGGTAGATTTGACAGAAAGAGTCGAACAGTCTGAACTACTCATTCACACCGCCTGAGGTCAAGAAAAAGAATTAATAGTGACACTAACTTTAAAGATAGTTAAAGAGATAATATGACATGACAGAGGTATTAAGAAACGGATTGAGTTATCAACTTACAAAAACTGCAATTATAGTAAAATTATGCATTTAAACAACTTAATTTAATAGGTTGTAGAGAATGATAATTATTGGTATTTGATGCCTTGTGAAGTCTTGCACTTGGTACACCGTGATAACGAGCGTGTACCAACCTCTGCATTTTATGAGACTGTTAAGTTTAATTGACGGTTGTGTGAGTTTATCTGTATTTTGTTGTTGTTAGATGTGAAAGGATTCATGATTAATGTAACAGGTTCACTTAAACTCTGCCAAGCCTGGAGGACAGCTGGGATTGTGACTGTTCTCTAACTCACTTTATCATAATGTCTTATAAAGAACTTCTTCACCCCTTTGAGAAAAGCACAATAAAATCCATACAGGAAAAACTAAAACTGTTTATGCGATATAAAAACGCTCTCTTTGGAAAAGGACTGTTTGTTTGACTAAGATTTCCTAAGAAGGAGCTTAGCAGGCTTTGATGCTCCTGCAAACAAGTTGAAAAGAAAAGCATAAAAAAGCACTATCAAAGCACTTTGATAAGTATATGCTACCGTTTAAAAGTTTGGGTTCAATAAGATGTTAGGGTTAGGGTTAGGGTTGTTTCGTGGTTTCCACAGAAGGACCCACTTTATATCAGGTGGCCTTAATCATTTGATACAATGCACTTATTGTGTACATACATGTTTTTACATTGTACTTACATTTTTAAAAATACCTGCATGTAATTACATCTGTAATTAATTTACATTTATAATTACACTGTTGACCCATCCCTTACCCCTAACCCTATCCTTAAACCTTCCCATACCACCACATCTGTCCCTAACTTTACCCGTATCCCACCTCAATATCAGCAAAAGTGTTTTTCAATTATACAATATGAACACAATAAGTACACTGTACTTATTTTTTTGATGTAAGTACATAGTAGTTAAGGCCACCTAACATAAAGTGGGACCCCACAAAAATATTAAGCAGCACGACTGTTTTCATCATTGATAATAATAAGTGTTTCTTGAGCAGCAAATCAGCATATTAGAATGATTTCTGAAGGATCATGTGACACTGAAAACTGTAAAAACAGTAATGATGTCACAGGAATAAATTCAAATAGAAAAACAGTATTTTAAAATGTAATAATATTTTTTATTTTAATGGTTTTGATCACATAAATGCACCTCTGATGAGCATAAGAGACTTCTTTCAAAAACCTTCAAAAACCCAAACTTTCCAACAGTTCATAGAGGCCTTTCTTACAGGAGCTTCAACCCTTATTTTCATCAAATTCTTAAAGATGGTTCATGCAGTTTTACAGAAGTGAGGTTAGTTCAACCAATAATAAACAATTCTGTTATCATTTATTTATCCTCATGTCATTCCAAACCTGTGTAACTTTCGTTTTCCACCCATCGATCCATCCATCCATTTTTCAAAACCACTTGTAGGGTTCCGGGGAGGGTCACATATAGTATTTGGAATTACAAATGAAATATGAGATGACTGTAATGATTTTTGCTGTCCCCATTCACTTTCATTGTTTGGAAAAGAACAGCCTTTACATTCTGATGAATTTCTCATTTTGTGTCTAATGGAAGAAAGAAAGCCATACATGATGCACTCAACATGAGCGTGAATAAATTATGGCAGAACTTTCATTATTGGCTGAACTATTCATTTAAAACACTACAGACATTGTTTTGGTATCTCTTTAGCTATATGGAACTGATTAATGTGATTTCACCAACATGTTCCTGGATCAACATCTTTGTTGAACATTCCAATCAACTAATCAGATTTAAGGGACAGTTTACAGTTTATATCAAGATTAGGGTTGGGGGCTTGATCTGATTTTAGGGGTAAGTTATGGGTAGGGTTATGTTTAGGGGTAGGGATAGGGTTAGCACTAATATTCCAGACAGGAATATTCAACGAAACATGTTAGTGCAGGAACATGTCTAACATGGCAAAATCACAGTTCTATACTGTTGATTTGAGCCTTGAATGAATATGTCTGTATTTGTGTTTATGTTCTAGTTTTCTTAACCCACACCTGACCCTGGGGCCAATGGGAGTGCTTCCCATGCCTGTGTGTGTGTGTGTGTGTGTGTGTGTGTGTGTGTGTGTGTGTGTGTGTGTGTGTGTGTGTGTGTGTGTGTGTGCGTGTGTGTGAGTGTGTGAGCACCATTGTCTCTTGCAATAGTAGTCCTGTTTACAGGTATATAAGTGTCTGAAATCTCTGAAAGACTGCTGGGAGTGCATCTGGACTCAGTGAACCTAGTATGGATTGTTCTGCGTGTGCATGCATGTGCATGAGCATGTGTGTTAACAGCACCACCCTGGGTTAATGATTGTAAAAAGAGACTTTGCATTAACCCCTCTCTCTCTCTCCCTCTCTCTCTCTCAGACTTTGGACTGTAAAAGCACTCACATATCATTTAGTCAGTCTCACGGCTCACTGATGAAGTGTCCCACATCCCGTTTCTGCTTTACTGAGTTCACGCACTCCAATGAATTCCAATGAAAACAAGTCCTGTGGGTCTATTTACTTTACTTTTTGGAAATAGAAAATTGTGGTACCTATAGCACATGTAGACTTTAGCACCTGCATCTTTGTGACAGACAAAACACACAGATAGTTCAGCAAAAAATATTTGTCTCTTTTGTATTTGCAAGACCACATGCTCATATAAGATATTTGATGTGCTGGTGCTACTGTAGACCTTTCATCCCTTGCCTTTAGCTTCCATTGTGCATTATAGATTTGTTAGCTACTGTATATTATTCTAATACTTTGACTTTTACAAAATAAACTTTCTTAAAATACACTTTTCACGCTCTCACTAGTTCATTTAATTTCAGCGTACAACATCAAACAGTACAGGCATCATGTCATTTTTTTAAACTCTTGTTTAATAGCATTCTGTGGTGGAAATGACATTTTAACATTTGGAATAAATTAGTAAAAATTGACTTGTCTCGCTAAGAATCATTTAAGAGATTGCTTTTTTTTTTTTTTTTCTCATATTTCATTTCAACCATGTTTTGAATACACAAACTTTAGTTTGTGATGGAAATGATGAACTGAGAGACAGTGATATGTTGTGGAATTGTTTATTTTATCTGATTAATTTGTAAAATGTATATATTTTCACAAAATATGGTAATATTAATATTTAAATATTTGATCATGTTATCGTTATCATAGTTTACAATAAATCAATTTGTATTTTATTTATATGAAATACAACTTTTATTTATTTATGTACACTACTGTTCAAATCAGTGGGGTCAGTAAGATTTTTTTTGAGAGAGAGAGAGTGCATTCAAAGCGACAGTAAAGACAATTACACTGTCCTAAAATATTTAATGTCAAATAAATGCAAATAAATGTCCAAAGGATCCTGTGACACTATGTAAGGGCTGCTGAAAATTCAGCTTGAAAAAATTTCACAGGAATAAATTACATTTTAAAATATATTTAAATAAAAACCAGTGATTTTAAACTGTAATAGTGTTCACAATATTACTGTTTTTACTGTATTTGTGCTCAAATAAATGCAGCTTTGTTGAGATTTCTAACAAAAACATTAATCTTTTGAACAGTAGTGCATATTTACAGTTTATTATTAATATCTTTATGATGTATTTTCATATTTCAAGACTCAGAATCTGGGTCTGAGACAATAGTATCTCAGTAAAATATATATAAGGTATAAAAAAGCTTCCAATACAGTTCCAATACAACTTCATGTAGCACAAAGGGGGGAACAGTTATTAATTAGTTCATTCAAAACAAAGATGTTGAAGCTGAAGAAACACCCTAAGGTGTGGTAAGATCTGGGAATAAATCAAAATAAATCGAAAGACTAGCATTTAGAAACAATTATATGATGTGGCCTCTCTGTTCTCCAAGACCAGACTGGGTACATTGGTCAGGTGGAAACAGCTTTCTAACAGTGTTGCAATCTTATGTACAACCACACACAAACAGTGTTCATTGCCCTGGGCATTTTAACTTCCCCTGTACTTTAAGCGATTAGTGTTTCAGCACCTCTCTCATGCTTTGCTTCTGTGTACTTGGAATGAAGAATGACTTCCTGATGGCTCACAACGTGCCTCTGGTCCGGGATTTTTTGACACTAACTGATATACTACTGTTCGTTTTGTGTATTTCCCAGAATTCCAGTGGAAGCAGCCATGCTCATGTGTGACTCAATAAATACAGACATGGTGAGTACAGTTGTTAGGGTAAATATTCGCAAATAAATGAGTTGTAAAGAAATGGTTGATATGATGGTACAAATAATTAGATTGTAAATAAAACAAATGTTACTGGAGTATGTTTGATAAAAAAAAAACTGCTTCAAAATGTCACATTTAATTCACATTTGATTCTTTGTAATTATTTGTGAAATTTACTAGCAATTTGTGAGTTAAAATTGTTTCTACTAACCCCCTTTATTGTGTTGTTTTGGACTAATCTGAAATGTTTCTTCACTTCCTGATGCTTGTCTAGTTCTTTGCATCCGGTTTACTTGATTTTAAAGAAAACAATGCTTCACTTTCCGTTTCCAATAACAAATCTGCCTTACCAACTAGCGCACAATGGGCTGCCTGGCACATGGCCATCTGAACACCCTGGTCTTGTGTCATCGGAGTGTTTGTTCAAGTGCAGTATCCATGCGCAATCTTGAATTCTGGGTAATAGCATGAGACTCATTTATAGAGACTAATAAGGATATTTTTGAATTGCATGAGTTTATTATTAGGATATTACAAAATGTATCTCTAAAACTCATCTCTTAGTTGCTTTCTTTCTCTAACTGCAGATGGACATGCATTCCTTTCTTATTAGGTTATGAGTTTATATGGGGTGGGAAGTTGAATTTGGCTTACACTCAGTCATTCAAAGTTAGTCTTTTTTGTCAGTTTATAGTCCCCAGACTCAACTGCTGCTCAGCACAGCTGCTTTATATGAGTGCTTGTGTAATTATGTACATGTGAATGTGTAAATATCCTAGCAAGTTCACAGCATGTTTAAAGTCGCTCTCTCTCTCTTTCTCTCACAGTCATTATACCAGACTTACCCCATCACGATTAAACCACCATCTGAGGCATTTGGAGTCGTATCCTCCGTGGTCACTACTTCCGCAGCCCAGCTGTACCATCCTCATCTCCATTACTCCAGCTATCCAGCACACTATCCCTACGGGAGCCCCCCTCACACGCACCTTCAATCCCAGGATGTCCTTCAGTCCCAGAACGAACCTGTCGACTTAACCGTCAGCAAAAGATCCTCTGTTTCGTCGCCTTCATCATCTCTGGCATCATCATCGCCTAGAGCCACTCCTCCATCCCTTTATGAGCGCGCCAGTCCAGTCTCACGTCCTCACCTCGGCTCTATAACAGGAAGCATTTCTGGGTCATCTCAGACAAGGCAGCTGACCCCACCGGTGGCCCTTCCCATTCCTGCGGTAAGAATGGGGGGATGCTTTACCGTTGGTGTCATGGTACTGAATGTTTACCTTATGCCATGGTATTTACATGGTAATAAAACGTGTAAACAAATGGGATTACCATACATGAAAATTATTTATAACTGTCTAATTTTATTAGCTAGTTCACATGATATGACACTCATTTAAAAAAAAAAAAAAAAAAAAATTATTTACATACATTTATTTGAATACACATTTTAAATTTATGATTTAAAAATACGTTTATTATTCTTCTTATTATTATTATTAAATATTTGAACAAAACTGCTTCAATGCTTATTAATATTTGAAAAACTATTTTACCAAATAAAGTTTTTGTGGTGTGACTAACATGCAGAAACATGCATAAAAACACTGTACAAAACAGTTAAAACATTTTAAGTCTCTTATTCTCACCAAGGCTGAATAACGAATTAATTTTCTATTTTAGTATATTTTAAAATGTAATTTATTCCTGTTTTTTGCATAATTACTCCAGTCTTCAGTGTCACATGATCCTTCAGAAATCATTAAAATATGCAAATTTGGTGCTTAAGAAACATTTCTTATTAATTTCAATGTTGAAAATATGCTTAATATTTTTGTTGAAACTGATAAAAAATTTCTGATTCATTTGATGAATAGAAAGTAAAAATAAAACAAACAGCATTTTTTAAATAGAAATGTTGTTATGTAAAGTACTGTATCTACTGTCACTTTTGAACAGTTTAATGCATCTTGGTTGAAAAAAAACAAAATAGCATTTTTTTATATCTTACCAACTCCAAACTTTTGAGCAATATTGTATATCATAGAGAGGACCCTGTAATGTATGTAAATATGAGAAACAAAGTAATCAAAATGAAATAATTAAATGAATTATGAATTCAATCAAACAACAATTACATAATTAAATTAATAATTAAATGTATCCATTGATTTTGTAAAATTCCATGAAAACATTTGTTGTTACAAAATATTTCATATTCATTTTCACACTCTACTTTTTACAAAACAAATGTGTTTTTCATACTATGCTGAATTTAAGAATGACACCTATTTAAAGAATCATGTATTTCGAAGCATGATTTTTCCCAAAGATTTTCACAATTTCACAAATGCCAATGAACAGACAGTGGGCGCTGCTTGGTGCTAATTGGCTAATCCTTTCAGATGAACAACTTCGGTCTAGCGAGGTGAACTGAAAGATTTGAAATGCTTACTGGCTGTAGGACTTGAACAAGTTTAAAACGCACTGCTTTCATTTGCAGATGAAATAGAAGGGAGTGTTTTAATGGTGATGCTTTGTTATCTGAATTAGACAACATAAAAGATCTGCTAGCGGCAATAAGTGCGTCAGAGGTTCTAGAAATCGATGACTACATATGGAACACTTTACAAACAATTGAACACAGAGTTCTGCTAAGACATTTTGTATATAAAGCATTTTATATAACATGTACTTCATATATACATGTACTACGTCCATCACTAGTGATTTTTTTTTCAAGATGTCCTCACTGCAGCCTGTAGCCCAATGTAGATGTGTGTTTTTCCCTAAAAAGTTAAGGTCAGTTTTAGGCATTAGCAGGTGAACTGTCCAAATGATCAACACATTCACGCAAGAGATCAGATATTGTCTTATTGGCATGCTTGCAGTTGCAGATACATAGCACATGGGAAAAATGTGAACTTGCGTGTGGGAAAACGCAAACCGGAATGAATTGCCCACAGGGCTCGCAAAATATCTTTATCAAACAAACACAATGATTTATCTCTCATCCACCCGCAATTAATTGGAATGTTATTTTTTATTACTTGGGCCGCCCGATTGGTGGATATAACCACAAACCATGTATCACTAACACACACACACATACACACACACACATGCACAAGCCTCACTGTAGAGTCAGACAAAACAGACCTCAGAGTCAAACTGATCAAACCTTCTGCGATTGTATTTTTCCTTCAAATATCAAGTCAAAAGAGTGAACAACGCACATCAAGAAAGGAATGTTATTTCACTATTTAAGATAGCCTTTCAGCAGGCCGGTGATACATTTTGGTAGCCTGTCTGGAAAACACATAGCCACGGGACGTTGGGCTTTGCGAGCCTTGGCCCATAACGTTACTTTTTCGAGTCTGATCACGAATCACAGCACAATGAGCCAACAACTCCTCAAATAAAGGATTCTCCAGCCTGTGACAGCGTGCTAAGTTATGTTCAGTTAGACACGTACACATAATAAATAGATATCAAACAATCAGTAACAATGCAATACTATCACATATGAAAAACCTTTTTTTTTTTCTCACATTAGTGTGTTGCTTCATTCATTCATGTAATCTCATCCTGTCTGCAATTCCAGTCTCTTGTTTACAAACGAATCCGTGGTGAAATGAAGGAACAAACGTGCAATGTCTTCCCCACGTGAGCTAGATATTCATTAAAAATAAAGTTCATCCATGCATTCATAATATTGGAATCCGAATGAAGCTTATGCGGTATGTTTATTGCTTGGAAGTTTGATCCGGTTTAGCTCCACGGTTATTTACCTATAACATGTCATGCACAAATCGGTGGGCGAGGCTACAGAATCAGGTGTACTTATTCTTATGTTGAGGCAGTTTTTCACCACACGATGACGTCACAGGTTGGCACATTCCCAGATCAAGTGTTTGCTGAGCCAGCTGTCAATAAAAGCTTTTCTTTGACTAACAAGGAAGGTTTCAGCTCCGAAACTTACAGGATATTCTTACATTACCATGACCTTTTATATATCAAAAGCTCAAGGGAAAGTTGATTTCTTAATCAACCCCTTTGACCTCTTTAATAATGAATTCAATTAATTATTTCAGATTAAACTGGTACATTTAATTGTTGTTTCATTGAATTCATTATTTATTTAATGATTTCATTTTAAGTACTTTGGTCCTCTAGTAATGCACTGACCCATGTATTAAGGATTAATGAAGGCATATCATCAACTATGTGGCTTTTTGTCTAAAATTTTGAGGCCAACAGACATTTCTTATGACAAACCCCATCTGGGTTTTCTGGTTTACAGGTGACGCAAGTGTTGACACCCTTTGTACCGAGTCCTGGCATTATTCCGGTAATTCCTATGCTGCAGTCATTATCTGTGCTCTACCCCTCCTCTCTACACCTGCCTCCCCCCATTATGATTTCACCCGTCACACCTGAGGATCCTGCTCACCACAAACAGTGTAAGGGGATAATAACATTTGATTCTTAAGCAAACAGTCATGACTTTTAATGGGTGACAGTTGTATTAATATACCCTTACATATTTTTTTGTGTTTGATTGTTTTCTCTCTTGTCTCTTGTCTTCAGTCCCTACAATGAAGTCAGAGAATCCCCCAGACAAACATGAGCTCCTCAAGCCAATCAAATCGGAGTCCCACCCTGAACACGCTCCGGATCCCCGCAGCCAGGAAATGACCTCATCTGTCATTACTGTCCCACAGAGTTATAATGAGTGAGTGCTGAGCCCTCAAACGCTATATGCTCACTTAGACCTTCTTTATTAAGTCACCATTTTTTTGTATAATCACGGGTAATACTTGCACATGTACGCTATGAGAATGTTAATGAAAAAGTTGGTGACTTTGCCTTTGTGCATGTGACTGTGTGTTTCTTTGCGAGACAGGTCACAGCTTGTCACTTTAGGGGGTTTTGTAGCATGTTTTTACGCACTTAGTGTCCATCTACAGTCAACACTGTTCATCTGCTCATAAAAACAACCTACTGGATTCCATAGAAGTCTGTAATTACACAAAGATGTAAATGCTGCGCATATTCATAGTTCTATCCATCTATCTATCCATCTATCTATCTATCTATCTATCTATCTATCTATCTATCTATCTATCTATCTATCTGTCTGTCTGTCTGTCTGTCTGTCTGTCTGTCTGTCTGTCCGTCCGTCCGTCCGTCCGTCCGTCCGTCCGTCCGTCGTCGTCCGTCCGTCCGTCAATCCGTCCGTCCGTCCGTCCGTCCGTCCGTCCGTCCGTCCGTCCGTCCGTCCGTCCGTCCGTCCGTCTATCTATCTATCTATCTATCTATCTATCTATCTATCTATCTATCTATCTGTCTATCTGTCTATCTGTCTGTCTGTCTGTCTATCTATCTATCTATATTTTCTTATCTGCATTTAAATAGAAGAAGGAATGGCATGACCTCTTGAAATAAGATCTCATTTATAGTAGGTTTGGCCTACAATTCTCTTTCAATCCTGAAAGTATGTGTGTATGTGTGTGTGGTGTAACTCATATATGCCTATATCTGATGTTTCTCGCTGTGGGTCTGATAAAATTCCCCAGCATGCACTTCAGAGACAGTGTGTCTCCAAGTATTCTTCCAACCCTCATGGGGTGGGAAAGTATCTGTACGTGAGAGTGCATGCTTGAGAGTTGTGTGTATGTGTGATGTCTTCCAGTGGGTGCGGTGTTATCATCCGTTATGGACATACCGTGTGACAGAAAGAAAAATAAAGTAAATGGAGCAATGTTTGCGAGGAAGGGTGGACAGAGCGTTTGATGGAGAGAGGAAGGGAGGAGGAAGGTGGAGTGATAATTTTATATTGGGTACGGAGCCAAAGAACAACTACTTTTAGGAACAAATTTCTGTAAGTGGGAAAATAAGTGACATACTGTAGACGATATAGCTTAACCCGACAGGGAGGGTAAGGTGTATATGGAGAGACAGAGAAGCAGGATGTATTTAATTATAGGGTGTGTTTAGGCAGAACTTACAGTAAGAGGTATTTCTGTTAAGTAAATGCATGGACATTTTTCCAACTGGTTTATTGTCTTCCAGTCGGAAATTGTAAGACGTCACTTAGAAAAGTAACAGCTTTTCCTCAACAAGTCGCACAATTGGATATATTATGCATGCTTATTCGTGCGGAACAAGTTACGTGCTTAAGTGCCTTGTGAGCGGCATTAATAAAGACTTACTTCAGCAAGCCAAGCACTAAATAAAAAAATCATGATTAATAAAAATCATGAAGGAAGCACATAACAGCACCAAAAACAAACCCAAAAAAATCTAACAGGGAGCTAACCAAGGTCATCAATACATACAATACTCAATGCTTTAAGGTCAACTGTATGTTATGGCTCTGACCCCTGGTGGTTAAAGCAAGAGCTGCACTCAAAACAAAGACCATTAACAAATACATTCTTCTCTTTTTTTTGTCTTTAACAGGGTAAACACACACTCTGTGATTGTACGTCGAAAGGTAGAATCTCCAGATCCATTGAAGAAGCGTCGAATTCATCGCTGTGACTTTAACGGCTGCAATAAAGTCTATACCAAAAGCTCCCACCTGAAAGCTCATAGACGCACACATACAGGTAAATATATGCAGACTTTTGTGCATACACACACATTACATGTACCGGATCGGTGCATGTAATGTTTTTAGAAGAATTCTCTCATGCTCACCAAGGCTGCATTTATTATATTTTATTAAAAAAATAATAATTAAAAAAACAGTAATATTGTGAAATATATTATTAAAATGTAAAATAACTGTTTTCTATTTGAATATATATTTAAAAATCTATCTATCTATCTATCTATCTATCTATCTATCTATCTATCTATCTATCTATCTATCTATCTATCTATCTATCGTTTGAAAAAAATATATTTTTATTATAATTTTTATTATTATTGATATTATTATTACACTTCTTTACATTCATCTGTATTCAAGGTGCAAAAAAATTATACGTATTAGACTTCACATTTTTAGAATCTTTTTGCAGAAAATGTTAGGTTTTTCATAAATGCATGAAACCAAAATAATTGCAAAGACATGCATATTTTTAATCTTCAAATTATAATTTTTTTATCATAAATCAGAGATTATTATTCACTCTCAGTGAATAAAACAGAAATGTGTAAGAAGTGTACCTTTAGGGGTACAACAGCTTGTCACTGGGACAGCACCCTTAAAAGGACATCTTTGTACCTTTTTCACCCTTAAAGGTGCATATTAGTACCTTAGAGTAGCAATATGTACCTTAAAGGGATAGTTTACCCAAAAATGAAAAGTTGTTCCAGACCTGTATGAATTTCTTTGTTCTGCTGAACACAAAAGAAGATATTTGGAAGAATGTTTGTAACCAAGCAGATCACGCTAGATCAGTTAGAAACATTCTTCCAAATATCTTCCTTTGTGTTCAGCAGAACAAAGAAATGTATACAGGTTTGGAACAACTTGAGCTTGACTAAATGATGACAGAATTTTTTTTTTTTTTTGTGAACTATCCCTTTAAGTACAAAGATGTCCATGGGGTACTGCCCCAGTGATAAGCTGTTGTATCCCTAAAGGTAAAATTTTGCACATTTCTTTTTCGGAGAGTGTTGAACCATATACGGATAAAAATTTTAATTTACTCTCACACTGATACTGTTCATACGGATGAGTAAATGCTCTTCTAAATGTTCTTTCCCATCTCTTTGTGTGATCGTTTAGGAGAGAAGCCCTATAAGTGCATGTGGGAAGGCTGTACGTGGAAGTTCGCCCGCTCTGATGAGTTGACCCGTCACTTTCGGAAGCACACTGGAGTAAAGCCGTTCCAGTGCCCTGACTGTGATCGCACCTTCTCTCGCTCCGATCACCTCGCTCTGCACAAGAAGCGCCACCTGCTGGTGTGAACTCAATTCTGCAACACGTGAACGGAGCAGAAATCGCACCTTCTATTAAGCTCTATGTTACTCAACAGGAGCTTCACCTTCAGTGATGTTAAGGGCCGTTTTGTGTATCCCGTCCCCTGTCCAGGAACTGATGGATTATGCGATGGCTAGCTGTTACTTCATGCCCAAGTGGATTTTGTCAACGTTACTATGGATTTGGACAAATGCTGATGGATCTGACCCTTATATGGACAAAATTGAATGCAAATTCAAATTCAAAGTGATAGACACCTTTAAGTCTTCTCTCTCCCCCTTCTCTCTGTACACATCTCTGTATCGTTCTGTTTTGCCCTCTGCAGGTCAGAGGGCCCATTGTGCCAGTTACAGCACTACACAAACAAGCAAATGCACATGACGTATGTCAGTAGCCAGTCACACACACAACTCAGACAGTTTCACACCATCTTACTTATAATGTTGTTTAAGGTTGCAACTCGGGTCAAACCTGCACAATGTGAATTATTCTCTTTTTTTATGTTGCTAGGATAAATGAATGTGTATACGCAAATCCTGTATATGTATTCAGCATGTGTGTTTCATGTTTCAGTGTAAGGACCAAAGCTGATTGACCATATGATCGGGTCTGTCGGTCGTTATACTTTGACTCTTAAGAGTTAAGTTTTGACAAAAAATAGTTTTTGGTTCCAAAAGTAGCTTCCGAGCACCTGACCTTATTACTAACCTAGTAAAACAGTGACATGTTTTATTAATTGTAATCATGAATTAATACTGTAGTTTATTACCGTAAGTACTATGTACTAAGTTCTTGCAACTATGAACAATTTACAATTTAGTAATGAAATTATAGCAATGATTTTACCCCACATAAATTTTTTAAATAAAGGTAATTATGTTTGAGAGGTCTTAAATGCTAATAGGCTCGATTGATCATCCAACACATACATGTTAGTTGCAAGGACTTATAGAATGCTTCAGTTTGCTTAATCTCGCCATTATTCATATTTGAATAATTTCTGTAATCATGAATATTCATATAATCCTAAATATTTGGTTGTGTTTTGTTGTGTTTTATCAAATCCAGTGTCTGAGGCGCAAAAGGGTAAAATCTGTATTTCACTGAGGGGTGTTTACGTGGAGAAATTTGATAAATGTGAACCATTCAATAAGGGGCATTATTTTATTAGAGTGAGTTCATCTAGGTTATGGGTAACATTGTCTTACTGCTAACAGTTTGTTTGTGAGAGATATGTTTAACGTGTGGGACAATCGTGGATATATGCAGGGATGAGTGTAGCCTACTCTTGTTTGTAGGTTTTGCCAATAATTTTTACGTGAACAAATGTTTGTAAAGGGCAATTTGTAAACAGAAACAGTGCACTTTAAAAATCACTTTGAAATGGCAAATATCTATAAATGGGGGCCATGAATATCTTGAAGCTTTGGGCTACATCTCCATATTTTCTCTTTTTATAGTAGTTTAACAGTTTGTAATAGACCGGTTTTCTGATTTCTCTTCTTAACTGAAGAGCATGTTTGAAGGAGGAGGAAAAGAGCAAGAGGCACTTACATTAGAAAGGAAACGAAACGATTGAGATGAGTCAAAGGACAAAGCATTTGTTTATTGGTCTAATATAAACCGTATTAATATACACTTCAAAGAAATGAACTAATCAGATAGGATAATGGAAATAATATATATATATATATATATATATATATATATATATATATATATATATATATATATATATATATATATATATATAGCCTATACATTTTTAAAGGAATAATATGACTGAATGGGCAATTTATAGAAAGCATGATAATGATATATATTTAATCCAAAACAAATATTATACATTTTTGTAAAGATGTGAATCTTTTTTAATTTACTTTTTTTTTCACAGTTCAGGGGAATATTATGCTGTGTCATTATATCAAACTGTGAATTTAAATACAAATTGTTCAGACACTTTTTGTATTATGTAGATTTAAATATGTTCATTCAATATTATCATTCAATAAACTTTTTAAGGTGAATATTTTGTATAAATGTGTTGTCATTGTGTTTGATTTCAGGGGCATGGACAGAAATGTCATATTTTATGATTGGTTTATGTAATACAAACACTTGTGCATTAAGTCCTCATGGATTAGCCTATATATACAATGTAAAACAAATGACCACAGAATAAGGCAGAAAATATACAGTACCAGTCAAAAGTATTACAATTTTTAAATGTTTTTGAAAGTCTCTTCTGCTAATTAATAAAAAAGCAGTAAAACTGTAATATTGTGAAAAATATTACACTTTAAATGAGCTGTTTTATATTTGAATATACTGTAAAATGTAATTTATTCCTGTGATCAAATCTAAATTTTAGCTTAATTACTCTAGCCTCCGGTGTCACATGATCCTTTTGAAATCATTCTAATATGCTGATTTGCTGCTCAAGAAACATTTCTTATAATTATTATTTTTGGGAAACCGTGATACCATTCAAACATTTGTGGTGAGATAAAAAAAGAGAAATTTATACTTTTATTCATCAAGCATGCATTAAATTGCTCAAAAGTAACAGCGAAGACATTTATAATGTTACAAAAGATTTCTATTTATACATTCAAACATGAGCGTTTGATTTCAGCTAGCAGAAATACAGCCTTGGAGGCATCATAAAACTGCATGCATATTTTTGTGTAACCTGTGGTTTATAATTTCTTACCTGTTGTATAGGTCATAAAATGCTGGGCTCGTCCGGGATTTGAACCCGGGACCTCTCGCACCCTAAGCGAGAATCATACCCCTAGACCAACGAGCCGGACCGGACATTACTGTCCAAACAACAAGTCAAAAAAGTTTAAGGCAGAACGTGAACGCACTCATTATCAGCGTTTTATCATTATAAACAGATTTACACTGACACGTATTTATTTTCTCAGTGATAATAGGATAACTTTTCTAATGTTCTAATGATTTGGTGAATTTTCTAATGAATCACATTACTTCACATTCTCAGTTTTCTCATTCACAAAACCAACTTGCCACCTTAAAAGCCGAGATCAAACAGAAGAATGATACTTCACTCTGTCTGTCCCAAACAAGAGTTAGTAGGCTAACACAGCATTTCACGGGAATGTTTCGCGGGATGTGATTGGAATATTTTGTCACAGTGTCTAAATTCAGGTGACGTCACCGGCCGCAACCGCACGCGACCCCGTTGCCGACGTGGCGCGAGCTCGAGCGGAAGGGTTGCGCGAGAGCGACTGTCAGCAGAACTGGTAAGAAGGAATGACTCCATGAATTAACTTTATTTCAGAAGAAATAATACATATGTTCCTTTTGCATATGTGTATGTTGCATTTTAGCGTTATGCTTATCTTTATAGAATACTTCCATATGTCGCGTTTGTTGTTATTCTTATGGATGTTATTTAAGTTAACTTCGCTTCTGCTGTCGCTTTTGAAGTACTCGCAGAGTATATTTGAAATACTTTACCATTCAGCAGATAAATAAGGTACAAAAAAATAAATAATAATAATAGGGAAACGAATAAACGATTTATAATCAAACATGGGCGTTTAATTTCAGCTAGTAGAAATACAGCCTTGGAGATATCATAAAAGTGCATGCATATTTTTGCATAGAAACTGCAACGTGTAACCCGTGGTTTATAATCTGCTTTATCTACAATATGTGTGTTAACTTAATGAACATCTATTTACAAACTAAAGTTTGAACGTTGCTTGTACGTGTAATAAACAACCGCTAGATGGCGCCACAATTCGCATCAAACAAAGGCGCTTGCCAGTGCGGCACCATTCAGGGACAGGACTGTGCTGGTATTGTGTGAATGCTTTTCTTTTCACACACACGTATACACAATCATACACATATTGGTTTGACTAAAATAATAATATAGTGCTTTTTATACAGAAATGAAGATGGTTGCAAAATCCAAATCCTAAATCGACTCTTTCATGTGTGTGTGTGTGTGTGTGTGTGTGTGTGTGTGTGTGTGTGTGCTTTCACATGATGTTTGAAACTATAGCGTCATTGTGTTTAACTGTTGTATTTCACTCCACTTGACCAACCTGACTGGAAATCTTTCTCATTGAAATTAAATTCCCTAGTCAAAATATCCAAAAGGAATGCTAATGGAAGTCCTGGCATAATTTGACAGCAAAGGACTAAAAAACAAATCCACTAGATTCAAACAAGAATATATATACATGTATACATTATTTTTTATATATATATATATATATATATATATATATATATATATATATATATATATATATATATATATATATATATATATATATATATATATATATATATTATAGAAATTATATTAGCAACCCATTAGCATTAGTCTCTAAATAATACCCAGTATATATCCAATCCAATACATAACTGCATGTTTGAGAAATGAGTCTCAGAACATCATATTTTATCATTTTTCTTTTCACTGTGCTTGTGGTGTGTTTCTGCTAATCGTCTGTCATTGATACATTTCCAGTTATTTTTCAAACCTTAGTCAGAGCTCAGCTGTCTCAGCGTTCAGTCAGACGTTTGTTGTCAATCATGGCCAGCTGCTTACATGGCCTCTCATTACACTTTGTGTGTTTATCTGTTTTTTTTTATTTATTTTTTATCAGAGCACCATGTCGCAAGATGAGACTGTGGAAGACCTGACTGCAAAATCTCCCCCTTCCCTCCACCCGACTGCCTCTGATGAAACTGCTCCTATAGCTGCAGTCAATACAGATGAGGTCCCGTATTTATCACAACTTTCACTAGGCACATCGACCCCTGACCCAACTAATGCTGCGGAAGAGCACGGTACAGCCAAAGGTACTGAAGAGAAGCAAGTACACCAATCAGAAGAAAAACCTGGGGGTCAAGTGACAGAATGTGTGGAATCAGTGAGCTTGGACCCAGATGTTACACAGGAAGAAGCACAGGGAACAGAGGTACATTTATTAGTGTTGAGCTGTGTTTGGTCAAAGTAATATTTTGCGCTGTGATACCAAATCAATAACACAATGTTTTGTGTTTTTTGTGACTGTATCCTTCGGCTGTGCGGATGCATGTTATCAGCCCCTGGATGAGACTACATCTAAAGGCTGGAGTAGTTGGGGATCCTGGGGGAAGTCACTTCTGACCACTGCTACATCCACTGTCGGTAAGTCACCATAGCAATGTAGGGGATTTTACTGTTAAAGGTGCTATGTAAAACATTTTCAGTTAAATATCTAAAAACCACTAGGCCAGTGTTATATATTTTGTTCAGATGAGTACTTACAATATCCCAAATGTTTCTAACTATTTGTAAATCGTGAGAAAATTGCTATTTTAACCAAGGAACCGGGACGTGTGAGGGAGTCGCTGTGAGGTGAAGACCACATTTCCAAAGATTCTGCGCTCAAGCTTGGCGTCATCAAACTATGCTTTTGTTTTGAATAGGCGACCTCTAAAAAGCGGACGAAAAAGTTGTATAGTGCACCTTTAAAAACCCAAGGATCAGATATGATGAATGAAGACCAGGAGTCAGAAGTATAATCAATTAAAGAAAAATGTGACTAAAGGATAGTTTGCAGTTTCATCAGAATTCAGCTTCAACTCTCATAAGGGGCCCTATCATACACCCGGTGCAATGCGACGCAAGTTTCAGCCCAGTGCAGTTATCATTTTCACATTCATTGCCACGTTGTTTAAATAGCAAAAGCACTTGTGCCCAACTGTTCGCCCATGGGCGTGCTGGTCTGAAAACGAGGTGTGTTCAGGTGCATTGTTGGCCCGTTGCTATTTTGAGGCAACTAAAAACAACTGTGCTGTTGACCAACAAAAACCTGGTCTTAA
This sequence comes from Paracanthobrama guichenoti, assembly GCA_018749465.1. Taxonomy (NCBI): domain Eukaryota; kingdom Metazoa; phylum Chordata; class Actinopteri; order Cypriniformes; family Gobionidae; genus Paracanthobrama; species Paracanthobrama guichenoti. Next base: position 14,992,999 of record CM031943.1, on the reverse strand, counting down.
GTCAATAGCACAGTATTTTTTGTGTTATTTAAAGGGCACATTAATAATATGCGCCTATATGTGGGTGCACAACACACATACACTCTGCTTGTTACACACACAGGGACTCACAGCAGCACTCAAACATGCCAAATATTAAAAATAAAAGGATTCCTCTCTGGAGAAGCGTTCAGTCTTTCTGCTCGCAAATTCCGCCATTTAAATAGCGAATCTGCCATGGTGCAAGCGCAACTGGCTTTTAAAGGGATTGGGAGATGAGACTCTGATTGGTTTATTGCATGTTATGCTCAAAATACACCCATGACTCATTAAGAGACTAGGTACAACCCTTTTGGACCATGCGCCCAGTGCACCAACTGTTTTTTTCATCGTTAAACTGGCAAAAGTGGATTCAGACACACCCTAAGTGTAACTTAGACCATGCGCTCAGATCGTTAAAATAGGGCCCAAGGAGTTTGTAGGCCAAACATTCACAAATCCACAGCAATTATACTTTACATGGCTCACTAAGCTACGTCATTATCTCAGGTTGAATGATTCTGGTTGGTTAAGGCACAGATAAACTTGAAACATTTCCACTGTGGGTGATCTCAGGTAAACCAGTCTGGGTTTCTAGGCTCCAGTTTGTCTGTCAGATGGTCATTCCACCTCCCCTGTGTGCCAGTTGTTCACCTTGTGAATGTCAGGTCCTGTACAAAAGGGTACCAGAAATACACACACACACACACACACACACACACACACACACACACACAGATAGATACACACAAGTACACAGAGGTTGAAGTTGGTTGAGCTCTCACTCTAAACAGGAAACATAACATGTCCTTTTTTCTCAGTGAGAGGTTCATACAATATTCGTCATTATTCTCTAATGATTGAAGATGAAAAGTAAAGCAAGTTCTTTAACTAAGAATTGGTCACGTAGGCGACCCCTAGTGACCTCGAATGTGAAATAGCAAAAACACATATGAGATTTAATTTGTTCTCATCCAATTTAGTGCGTGTAACACACTACCGTTCAAAAGTTTGCGGTTGGTAAGAATTTTTTGTGTTTTTAATAAGTCTCATATGCTCACTTAGGCTGCATTTATTTGATAAAAAATACAGCGATAACAGTAAAATAATGTGAAATAATATCACAATTTTAAAGAATGGTTTTCTATTTTAATACACCCAGACAAAAAAAGTCACTGTTTGAAGTCCAGTCTATGACTGGATCATTATTGCAGTGATTATTATGTTTTTAGCATGTTATATGTTTGGCAACAGTTCTTCTAACCCTATTTAATGGAGTGTGTAGCTTTTCATTTCTTAAACAACCATGTAGGAAGACCCATCATATTCCAGGATATCTGTTCTAGGAATCGGGCCTTGCAGAGTTAATTCACCCCAAACGTTTTAATGATGTTCTTCAATCTTTTGATTGTCCTTAGGTCAAGGGTTAAGCTCTGTGAAAGAGAAAGCAGGTGTGGCGTTCCAAATACGTCAGAGCTCATCATGTGAGGAGGCAGAAGAAGCCCATGAGCATTCTGGGACAGAGATGGCAGAACACGTTCATTCAGAGGACGTGCACAGAGGAGTACTGTCAACCATCAGCAGCGCTGTTCAGAACACTGTGAGTCTGCACAAGTATAACACACTTCATTAATCTTAACATGACTTACCATGATCACTGACATGTAACAAAATCAGAACCTACAGTTGATGATGCATTTGAGATAGCATGAGTTTCTGCTGACAACTTGTGATTGAATCACCCAAGATGAATTCATCTTTCTTGATCCTCCATTTTAGACACATTTTAATTCACTTAGACTATCCTTTCTCCCTCTTGCTTTCTCAGGGAAAGTCAGTAATAACAGGAGGGCTTGATGCTTTGGAGTTCATTGGAAAGAAGACCATGAATGTCTTGGCAGAGAGTGATCCAGGCTTTAAAAAGACTAAAATACTGATGCAGAGAACTGTCTCTCTGTCTCAGGTAAACTCAAATCTTTCTCACCATGATTACACATGATGTAAAAACCTAGCCTAATGTTTCTTTACAATAAGCTACAGTACAGAGGCTATGCTATATTGTGAATATAGTCAGGTAAATGGGTGCCTACAACCATTGTAACTTAAAAGATACTTGCATTGTTGAGTTTAACAGTGGTTTTGTGGGAAACATTTTCGATTTTCAGTATATGTTTGTTTGACACTTGCCTGATATATGTGCTTATGTTGTGCCTGTCTACAGATGTTAAAAGAAGCAAAGGAAAAGGAGAGAGAGAGACTGAGCAGTCAGATGGTCACAGAACCAACCGCCCACTATGGGATCTTGTTTGATGATTACCAAGGCTTGTCTCATCTCGAGGCACTGGAGATTCTTTCCAATGAGAGTGAAGGAAGGGTTAGTAACACTCACCGCATACTGTACATTCACCCGTAGTACCTGTTACTATCCAAAAACAAGCTGAAATGACCTGTGTAATACACACAAAAAAAGTCCATATCTTTTCCTCTTTTCATCGTGTTTCTCTCTATTTCAGGTGCAGGAATTCTTGTCCTCTTTGGAAGAGGAAGATTTGGAAGTTCTGAAGAAGGAGCTGATTGCGATTAAAGAGATCTTCATCACTCATGAGGAGGAGGAAGCGGATGCAGCCTCAGGGGAAAACGGTGATCTTAATTCACAAATTCAGTGTTCCACTCCTCTCTGTGAGTCTTCAAATGCCAAAACATAATTAGACAAATCCGGATCACAATCAAGATCCTGTGCGGGATAAATCTGTATTACAATTTCTGCATTAATTGATATTAATCAGGTAAAATATATTTCAAATCCAATTACAGATTTTGACTTAAAATAGTTATATAATCATAATTATTAAGGCTGTGAAATTATTATAATCTATAATTCCGCTTGAAATCGCCATACCACAAGTACTGGAAAACCCAATATTAGCACATTTCAATGAGCAAACATTGATTTGATATGACAAGCAACTCAGTCAGAGTACTATTAATATTTCAGTCCTCCTCATTTTTGCCCTTGGGTATTAAATGTATGTGATCTGTGTGTTTCAGCTGCTGATGGAGAGGAGTTTGTCAGTGTTCTTACTGAGCTACTCTTTGAGCTCCATGTTGCTGCAACTCCAGACAAACTGAACAAAGTACACACACACACACACACACACACACACACACACACACACTGATTCATGTATTTCCACATACAACACAAACGTGTACTTACTCTCGCTCCAACACACAAACACACATATGTTATTCACAAGCACGAACACTAATCAAACCGTGTGCCCTGCAGGCCCGTATAAAAGCTCATGATTGGGTGAGAGAAGTGGAGCAATCACGGGAAGTTGTCAAGAATGTAACAGAGGAATTAAAGGAAGATTGCTCTACCCCGTGCCCTGCTCCAGAAAAGGGGGAACATGAAGAAGAAAAGAAAGAGAAGGGTGAAGAGGGAGAAAACGAGAAAGATAATACAAAAGACAGAAACTCGGATGCTGTTGAGGTGAGAAATGTTTTGTGTGTGTCTTTGTGTCTGAATATATATATATATATATATATATATATATATATATATATATATATATATATATATATATATATATATATATATATATATATATATATATATATATAAAATTTCTTAATTTCCTTATGCTCTCTTAGGGGTTGTACACATAGAATGTGTTCTGCACAATTTGTTCCATTGTTTTTCTCATAGACTGTAAAATAAGATTGGTGTGGCTCCACGATAGAAAATGAAGTAATTTGAATCCCGGGTCAGCACAGAAGTGATCCTGATCCGCGGTATCAAGGTCCCTCCCATATTCCCGTTCCCGCAGACTCAATCGCAACCACAGCTGTCAATCATGATGTTACACCCCTTTTTTATAGCATCAAACTAAAACCAAACTTATTGGAAAAACTAACACATGAACACGTTCGCGCCCATTTTCACACGGCGCTCACGTTAAAAGAAGTTAAACTTTTAAATAAAGCTCTAGACCTTGGGTTTGTTTTTTGTTTCACTGTCCTGCATCTTGCATTTTTAACTGCACATTCTGTGTGAACCAGCCCTTAGGCTGTATTTATTAGAAAATTAATTTAAAATTAATAATTTTTTGTAATTTATTCCTGTGATGGCAAAGCTGAATTACTAGTTGCTAGCATCTACTTAAAGGGATAGGTCACCCAAAAATGGAAATTTTGTCATAATTTACTCCCCCTCAAGTTGTTCAAAACCTGTATGAGTTTCTTTTTTCTGTTGAACACAAAAAATAAAATAAAAAATATTTTGAACAATGTTGGTAACCAGAAAGTTGACAGTATTTTTTAAATCTATGGAAGTCAATGTTTATAATCAACTGTTTGATTTTTAACATTCTTTGTCAAATATTTTCTGTCGATACATTTTCCTTTTTCAGGATTCCTTGATGAATAAAATTTTGAATTGCATTTATTTGGAATGTAAATCTTTTGTAACATTACACATATCTTTACTGTCACTTTTGATCAATTTAATGCATCTTTTCTTTCTTTAAAAAACAAAAAAACAAAACATGTATAAACCTTTATTTTAATGTGTATGTTTGTGAATGTAGAAGGTGTATCTGTCATCAGTGGGCAGTCTTGCTGAGGTGACAGCTCGTAGTATAGAACAGCTACACAAAGTGGCTGAGCTGATTTTACACGGACAAGAGCTGGAGAAGCCAGCCTGCCAACAGGCCAGTATACTGGTCAGGTGAGTTTCTCAGCTGTTTCCATAAGACAATATTAATAAAAGTCCTTTTTATTAGCTGTTTAGTAACTTTTGTGTATGCCCAGGTTAACTAGTGCCATGTGTAAGGAGGTCGGATGCCTGGCCCGAAAGTTCTCTGACACATTACTGGCTGTAGGGGTGAGTCTGACTAACCTGAGCTCAGTTCATTATAAAAAATAGTAACATAACTGACCCCATTTACTTTCTTAATGCATGTTCCTGGTCTTATTTTGAACTATTCACCAGTGGATGTTTTTGCAAAGAAACTTCAAAAACTTTCTTTTCGGTTGTGAATTTGGTTCAGGTGAATTCGGTTGATGCCCTTAATTTTCAGCCCATCCCTTCTAATCACTTGTCATGCAGCGATATTTCATAATCCAATCAGTTCCTGTCAGATAAAACATGTCCCAGCTTACTTATTTTCTTGTTGAAACAGCAAAATTTACAGAGCAGACTAAAGTTTGTAGCAATGGATTAAGTCACAGCATAACAGTTGCTCTGCAAAATTGGACAGTAGTATCTGCATGTGTTTCCAGCGTATATAAATAATATAAAAATATCACTGGTTGGCAGTAATTCAGCACTTACCCTCAGGTATTTTGCTCCAGGGGATTGTGCCAAAAATGTACATACTGTACTGTTAGTTGGTTTGGATAAAGTGTGTATATATATATATATATATATATATATATATATATATATATATATATATATATATATATATATATATATATATATATATATATATATATATATATAATAATATTTTAAAAAAATTCTCCTGAAGTTTAAAATTAACATCCTTGTGTTTTTCTTTTCCTATTTTTGTCCCTATAGAATCAGAGAAAGGCAGAAGAAGTAAATCCTCTAGTGGACAGTGTGATGCTGGAGGTAAAACTGACATTATTTTCATAATGCACAGCTAAACAGCCCTAAACTCAGCCCTGACGTCTAGGCTAAAACAAGGCAAAATTTGGGCTGTCAGTGAAAATTTAATAGACGTCTAACCATAGCCCAAGAATACACTAGTCATCAAGAACATGAAGATGTCAAAGAAATGTAACCAAACCTTGAAACCACTGTTGACTTTGCTTACATGATGGAATGTCATGCATCTCGCAAGTTATTTTGGCAAAAACGGCGTGTAACCAAATTTAAGGTTATTTTGGCCAGAACTGGGTTACTTAGCCGGACTATATCGGGTCTATAGTTAACCAAGACGGTGAAATGACGGCTATTGCTTGCTTAGTTATGATAATGGCAACCCTTTATCCCTGCACTGTCTTGTTTCCCCAGGGTTGTAATAGCACTACCTACATCCAAAATGCCTTCCAGCTGCTGTTGCCTGTTCTTCAGGTGTCACACATCCAGACCAGCAGAACCGTGGTCAAGCCAGCCCCAGAACCTGCATCCACACAAACAGAATGAGGGGAACTATTCTGTGTGTTTCTGTCAGTGTTTGTCTGTATCTGTGTATTTGTGTTTAGGTATGTTGCTTCAATATGAGAGCTTAAACCAAAAAAGTGCAATTCTAGTCTATATATAGACTCTTACTCTTATAAGACATAATTAAGAAAATAAGATTGAAACTCCTAACTTATTTAGGAAGCTGCTTGTCCTCTTTATACTATGTCTATTCTTTTTTTTTAAATTACTTTACTAAAAATGAAGATTATTAATCATGTGTTGCATTGTCAGCAGATTTGGAGGTCCAACTGTCATTCGCCTAAATTAATCAATCACTCATACACAATTACCAGTTTTTATTTGAATAAAATGGACCAAAATGGACATAATCTGTAATATAAATGATATGAAACTAAAGATTGAATTGATCAGTACAGTATTGTCTGTGCGTGAAAATGTTCAGTTCTCACTGTTCTCAGTACATCACATGGTGTTCATTAGACAGTAGGTACTCATTGAAAAAGGAGGATACTTTGTTTTAAGACAAAGTGAAGATTAAAGTTTGAAATGAAGTGAAGATGAAAAGTTCTTTATGGAAACATAAATACTAGTTTTAATAGCCACAAGAGCTTTAGACTGGTGTTATGTACAGTAAGAAATCACATTAGTGTAGCCATACCGCTAGCTAAATGGGTATTAGAGAACCACGCAACATGGTGTATGTTTTCAGCCTAGTTATAGCAATGTTCCCTCCGCTGATCTATATACCGGTAAATGACATGTCATTTATGTAGATCAGTGGTTCCCTCTTTTTTTTCAGCATTGGGTAAATAGACACTCTTGAGTTGAGACTGTGTGACTGACATAATGCCACATTTTGATCCATATTCCTGTGGTTAAGATCAATAACTAGACCCTGGTCATTGCAGATCTGGGGAAGGACTCCACAAGAGCAGTTTCAAAACACGTACACTCATGTTTGTTTCACTATATTAGTGAGGACACTGCATAGACTTCCATTGATTTATATCAGGTTAATGATATTTTCTATTGCCTAACCCAACCCCTACCCAAACATAATTATGCACACTAGATTTAACATGTTTTGGACAATTTATGCCTTTTAAACTTTGTTAGGGCTATAGTAAAATGACCTCATTAGTCATAATATATACAAAAAATACAATACAAGGAATGTTTACAGTTTTGATATGCTTTTTCAATAATTCTGCACGTTTATAGTGGAAGGCTGGAAGCCCATATGCTTTTTCATATCTGGTTCAAGTTGGTCACGTGAGTTGGTACCCACAACGTTGTACTTGGATCTGGGGGGTATTCCAGAAAGCAGGTTATGTGACATACCCGGGTATGTTTAAGAGTAAGTTAGCAGATAACCTCAACTTTCGGTTCCAAAACGGAGGTAACTTTCAGAGTATGTAGTAACCATGGCAACTCACTCTCTGAACACAACCTGCTCTGGAGCAGGTTATGTTCCAGGGTTAGTTTGCTTAAGAGGTATTCAGATGTGCTTTATATAATGAATATAGTCATTAATATAACTAAATTTGTTTTATATATAATATAATATTAATATTATATATTAATTCTAAAGAATTAGAATAAAAGTTTAAATGTTAGTGCAATTCAAATTATTATTACATAATTATTATAATTGTAATTATTAATAATTACAGGGATTAATTATTAATAATTAATAAATTATTTATTTTGTCATCTCGCACATGGATCTGCATTCAATTAATTAGCATCAAACAAACAATATAATCCTTATTCTCAGTGAAATAAAGATTACTTATTAAACGAAGACATTGAAAAAATGATTGCATAACCACCAAATAGGTGGGGATGTATACTAAGTAGATTATGTAACTCGCCTTTAAACGAACGAAGAAGAGGAAGTAGAACGGCACCCTCTTTCTTAACGTCTGTTTCCATGGAGAATCATCGATTCGTCGCTCTGGTGAGAATGTCTTGTGTGTTCACAGTTAACATACTCTGAGTTGGCTGAACTTTTGGAACCGGCATACCTCGAGTACGCAAGGTTTCGGTTAATCAACCGAGAGTTCAAGGTATATGTGACGGTAAGTTAACCTTGCTTTCTGGAATACCCCCCTGTTCATGTAGCCTACTCTGACTCTGAATTATCTGTTTCTATGGTAACACTATCAACAAATCAATCCAGCCGTCAGGTGGTACCGCGGTCACGTGGTATAAGTCGGCGTCCTCAGTGAACGCATTTTAGAAGTGGGAATTCCGTAATTAATGCTGCCTTCACATGCTATCGTAAATAGATTCCTAGCTAAAAAATTGGTATATGGTAATTACGATATGGTTTGAACACACCTACATTATAGAGGGTATGCGTGTGGCGTCACAGTTGGCCAGAGTGTCTGTGGTTACGCCCATTGAGTGGCAAAAAGATTGCGAAAAAACACAAAACGCATCGAAAACGGGAAGGATTTGATATTGATGGTACAAATAGATTTGACAAAAAAATCTGAGGTATATTTTTACAGACTGATGAAAGCTACAGAAAAGAGAAACAATTCAGGAATTGCTCCAATTCACAGAACAGCAACTCCAGGCAGCGAAATGTGGATTTGCAATTATCATACCTATATATTGTATTGTTATATATCGTATTGGCAACTCAATAAGTATTTACCATCTTATATTCTGCATAATTGGATGTTTTTAAATAAACACAGACAAACTATAGGCTGCACTATATGAAACTATATAACATTGATATAAATGATCACCCGGATTTAGACCTACCTATATTGTATAAAAAGTTCACAGGTAAATTTGCTTTATGTACGTTATTTCCCTGGCGTCAAAATCAGGCACATATAAATGTCAGGAAATGCGATTCCTGTCCTGTCAATATCCATGGGTCAAATTGTAGGGAACACTATAGAGTCCAACCTTTAGTTTAAACTGATAATAGTTTGTTTTACTCGCATTTTCCCATAGTCATGCAGCAGTTCTTTTGCCACCCAGTCCAGCTTAAGAGGCGTGTTCCGGCGGGAAAGTGACATCAATGCATACCCTTAAAGTCCCAGTGAACTGGAAGTAGCAAGTGAGTTTTCTTCAGTGCTGTGACGTATTTCCAAGTGAAACGGAATATTGAACAGAGGGCAGGGTTTTACTTCAGCGCTCCTCCTCTCCATCCTCGTCTCATAGCAGACTAACGGTTGGAGGGGAGTGGTTACCTAAGCCGTCAAACTGACATCATCTGAGAAGGAACGCCGTTTCCAGACCGGAAGTTACATTTCAGACTTTGATTAAAGATTACAGCGACAAACTATTTTTTCTGTGTATTAACTTGCACGGATTAATTGTTCACCCTAAGACCTGTAATGTGTGCTAAGAAAGTAAATAGGGTCAATTTTGATTTCATGAGGAGGATTTTTTTCTGGCCTGCTGTCTAATTCCTTCACTTACAACCCCGCGTGTTATTTTCGGGAGAAATCATATTAAAGTTAACATGCCCCTGAGGTGTTTTTAAATAAATAAACTTTCAACTTTATAAAGTGCCTCTGCTGTTTCTCGTAGATTTAAAGGATTAAAGCTTCCCATTTTATTCATGACCGGAACAAGAGTTGCTTCGATAATGCAGGTAAGCTGGAGATAAAAAGAGAGAATGGAGATGTAAAATGACAAATGTATAAAATTAACAATTCTGCTTCTTGATAGATCATGAATGAGAAGCTGGAAACGTCACTTACTTGATGGTTCACAGTTGCCCTGTGCTCCCAGATGTTGGAGCTGATGTGATTTAAACTCTGTAAAAATAACAATAAAATGTGTCTGGTAGAATTCTATGCATGCAACATCAGTTTTGCCAGGAGGCCATCTGTAGTGTAATTTATTCTGCCCCAAGCAACATAGTGGCATCAAAGATCTACCGATCATCAGCTTGTCATCATCTATGACTGGATGAGATATTATGCAAGATTCAAAGAGTGTAATAAAAAAAGATTCAAAGACTGTTTCAGGCTATACTGGATAGGAACTAGTAGTGACAACCAAATACTAAGAGTCAGACATCAGACTGTTTTACATCAGCTGATGGATGAGGACATTAATGTGGACATCTTTTTGAAGTATTAATCTGCTTTGTAAAGTCTCCACTTAGATTGAATTCAAAGCATACAAATGCTGTTTAATATTCCAAACACATGAAATACTTGGGGGTTTGAACTTTTGAGGCATTTTTTTATTTTTTTATTCAAAATAATGAATGATCACTTTTATACAGAGAAAAACTAGACTCATCCTTTATTTATATTTACCTTCCTTTGTTTCCAATTCATAGCATTGCTCCTCTTCCTTATTTTCACTTAATGAGGTCTCTGGAATAAAATCAATTTTCAAGTCAGTTTTATTTGAAAAGGTCTTTTCACAACAGTACACATTGTTTCAAAGCATGCAGCTTTACAGAAAGTCATGATGTTAATGTTTATAATATTTTAAAGGGGACCTATTATGCCCTTTTTCAAAGTTTTGATTTAGTCTTTTGGGTCTACTAGAATAGGTTTTTATGCTTGATTTTTCAAAACACATCATATTTTACATTGTTGCAGCACCTCTCTTCCCATTCTGTCTGTAATGCTCTTGTTTAGTTCAAGCCCCTCATTTAGAAAAGCGCAGTGTGCTTTGATTCGAGTGTGTTTCGGAACTGTCACGGCCCTTACCATAACCGCAAGTTTCAACATACTTCAAACTTACTTGACTTAAATGACATTGCAGGCAGCATTTGCGCACAAAGGCACCTCACAAAACTAGTTTCTGACAGGCATCTGAGGCAGCGTAACGCTTTAATGATCTACAACACAATAGAGCGAGCTTTGGTGATAACTAAGCAAATATTTAATTACTACAATAGTAATTCCTCTCTAGAAATTACATCAAAAGTAGAAAACATTGGTCAAAAATGCATTTACAAAACCAACTAGGGATGCAACAATACAGTTAGTCCACGTGTATCCTTAAATTCTTTTTACAACACCGGCAAAGATCTTTTACACTCATCATCTTCTACTTCTTCCAGCGTGCGTGCAGTTGAGTTCTGTTAACAACTTTAGTGATGTGTCATTCATGAATGATACGTTCTGTTTTCGGGACTGCATGCATTGCATATGGGGCTGTCACGGCCCAGATCAGACACTGGTGATGGAACTAACGACTCGAACCCAAAGACAGGAGAGGTGTAACGTTACTAATCTTTCCAGGGAACAGACGTGATAAATGTGAATTGACAAAAGAGAGAACGACTCGGAATCGGAGGTGAGGTTAACTAACAGACTGCAAAGCCTGAAGACCCAGCTAAGCAATTAATGTGAAATTATTGAATTATTTATATAAAATTGTTTAAATTAGAAATATTGTGACATGTATGTTCCCGGAAGAAAACCAGGCGTTTCAGGGAGTTCAGAAACGGTGCTTATGTAACGGAGGCCAGTTAATAGTTGCTGTGCGAGTAAACCTCACTCCTCTGATCTCAAGAGACGCTCTAGCGACTGATGCTAGGGGTTGCAAGCCTTTAGCCTCCTTATTAGAGCGTCCAACTCTCATGCCGGTGGACCTGGGTTCCAGTCCCGCTTGGAGTGGGCAGTTTGACCAGGAGGGGTACACTTACTGATATAGAGAATAACTCCTTTTAGAGTGGAATTTTGTGCTTTGTAATTTTGCAGACCTTTTTCATTCTCAAACATCAACATTATACACTAAAGAAAGTTAAAAATGTAAAAAAGCATTATATGACCTCATTAATGTCTTCATGCCTTATATAGTCACATTTAGCAGAGCTGGGCAATAATATACTTTATATTTTGCAAAATGTAAACAATCAAGCAGTTGAGATTTGCTATACAGTAGGCTACATAGTGCTTTATGTTACTATATGTATGCGGATAAGGTTGGATGTACTATATCCAATTTTAAATATATCACTGGGTGATAATATGTTCACATTTTGTGACAATATAAACAATCAAGCAGTTGAGATTTGCTATATTTGTGATATGTGTATTCTATACGTGTATTCAATACTACTGTGATTGTTTTTAATTAATTTTTTTTTATGTTTCTTGAAAGAATATATAAATGTGTTATGCGTCTCATTCATACCTGTGATCTCAAAGATGGGTGACAATCCTAGAACACGAGAGACCATTATAAAAAAATGAAAAAACACACAGCCTAGCATTAATAGGAATACATAAATACAAGGACACCAGTTCTTCCTTATATATATATATATACACAACCTCATCCAGTATATATTGGATATGGTTGTCTACACACATTCAGTACAAACATTTTGAGGCATTACAGTAGCATAATGCTGCAGGTTTGAAGGAATACATTTTAAATGACTTTCATTCTTCCAGGGAACAAAAGGAGTTATATCAGAATGCAATAAAATTAAATGGTGACCACGGACCACTAAATGGACCACAAAGCTAGCGAAAGTT